>BFEA01000701.1:284736-295151 GCA_003427395.1 Chara braunii | reverse complement strand
GGGGGGATCAACGGTTGTGATGACTTGTGGCATCTACCTGTTCGAGGGGATGTATTCATAACTACAGACCCTGAAGATCACATGTGGTATCCACAGTGTTATGATATTTTGAGGGGATATATTATTGACACTGCTACAGACTTGCTCATCTCAAGCAATGTGGCGGTTAGCCTGCTCTGAACAGTTGCGTCTCGTCCTTCCAATGCGGATACGTCTACCGATACGTATCGTCATTGTCTCCTGTGCATATAGGTTGGAGGATAGGGTGAATATCCCATCATGAGTAGTGGCAACGAGAGTTGCCGTTACGTTTCTCCGCCATCGAAACATCAAGTGCAACGGAGAACGTCTCCTATAAAGGTTATCAGCTGCGAGAGTCGCTTCCCTTCGTCACCGCTCACTCCGTCCAAGGGTAGAGCGGGGCCTCGCTTCCTTCAAAGGCCGTGGAAACGAAGCGACATCGGTGTGCCACCTTTTCTTGCCTCTAATAATGTCGTCCGTCGTCTTAGTCTTGACGACATAATGAACAATGCTCTTCCTTTTCAATGTACATGGCCAACCCACCGTCAACTGTGGAGGCCCTGTTACTGTTCGCACTGATGACTCGGTTACGGAACATGATGGCGAAGAAAGCAGTCACAAGTTCGAGGAGGCACAGTCTGGTGACGAGGGACGGTCCACTCCTCCGTCGCATGGGGTGGCGCCGATAGGAAACGATAACACTCGCGACCATCCACGACCTCCTTTGACCGGAGGGCAAGGGAAACGAAAATACACATACAGGAACAGAAAAAGAGGATGCAGTGATTCATCGTTCGCATTCGAGCGTAGATGCAGTCTTGAGGAGTGCGAAACAGTTTTGAAAAAAAAATGTTGCAGGAAATTTGGATGTCTTGGACGGTTGAAAGCGCAAGATGTTCATAAATGTAGACGTGAGTACCGTGCGCTTAGAGGCCGGGACAGTCGCAAGTGGTGGATTTCAAAATTGCAAAACTTTATCTCTCTGGTTGACTGGAAACCTTCTGTGAAACCAATAGTGCAAATAAGTCCAATTTGGGTGACCGCCTGGTGTCTCATTTTAGGAGTGGGGCGGAATATGTATAAAAGGCACACAGACGACCTCGACGACGGAACGATAGATGTCGTTCATGGCCATGAAGGGCGCCCTCGGACGAATGCAAAATACGCCATTACGTGGTCGGCATTTGAAGATATAATTCTTAACGAATCCCCCCAATCCGATGCCAGATCAGACAAAGACGGACCCGCTTTTTGAGACTAGAAACCGCATCCGCCTTCCTTTTGTATATGCTACGAAGAGAGATATTCATCGGAGCATCGAAAGAAGACTTCAAAAAATCGGCGTTGCTTGCTCGTCTTATCAGGTCTTCTGCAAAATGTGGCGAAATGTTTTCTGGCAGGTTCGTCTGGCTCGAGTTACCGATTACGCAAGGTGCAACGAATGTATTAGTTGGGCCATTCGCATCGAGGGGGCCGTCCCGGGGCCAAGGCGCCAACTTGTTGCGCAGCATAAATACCATTTGGCTCTTCAAAGAGCCCATCGCAAACTCTACAACGTTTGGTCGGCGGAGTCACAGTTCAAGCAGAGAGAGAGCTTATGCATCATATTAAACGGGATGGATCAGGCAAAAACAACAATTCCCCATGCCGCGCACAAGCGATTATCGAAAGAGATGGCGAACAACACTATGATGAAAACAAATATCACCGGTCGGATTGCACATGGAAGGAATCCCTCACTCTTCGTTCACACCTGGTTCCCGTATTTGTCAGACGGTTCGAATTCCGTAGTCACATCCATTGCAAGAGTGTTGAGAGAGGTGCAGGCGCGCGATGGGGAGCTCCCCCCGCTGTTGAGGGTGCAAGCGGATAACTGCGGAGGCCAGAACAAGAATAGATATGTGTTTGCTTTCCTTGCGTCGTTAGTCAAGTTCCGTATCTTCGAGGAGGTCTTGATAGGATTCATGATTGTGGGCCACACCCACACGGACATCGACGCAAAATTTAGTTTCTTCGCCAGGAAACTCAGCGGCTGTGATGCTTACACCATGGATGAACTGTTCTCCGTGCTGCAACGTTCTTGTGAGGAGCCCGTAGATTGCACGCATGTCACGAAGATAGTAGACTGGAAAACTGTTGTGTCCCCTTACCTTGATCCAAGGATATCCGGTCACTCTACTCCACACCTTTTCCGGTTTTACATGGACGGCGAAAACCCTGCGATGGTGGACAAAGAGTACTGCAACAAAAAAAGGTGGGAGCCTAGGACAGGGTCTGTATATTGGTTCAAGAGGAACAAGGATAACAGTTAGGCTGGGTCGGAATGGGGGTTCCAGCCTTGCCGTGAGTCGCCCAATCCAAATTGTGGCGATTTCGTCAGCGGCAAGACGGACTTACGAGTACTGAAGAATTCTTTGGAAGATAAGATTCACGAATGGGAAACCCAATCTTTAGAGGACAGACAATTGAAAATGAGCAGATTGCAATACTGGAAAGATCTCCTGCGTGAGTTTGATTGCATTGAAGTCGAAGAGACGGAGACAGTTCCTCTTTCGACGGCATTCTGACCGAGCCCGATGGCTGATAAACCTGGCTCCGAGCCCGTGGCCGCTCACAAGCTTGCATCGTTCGCAAGAAAACAATGCTTTGTGGGTCACAAGAAAGATGTTCCAAAATCTGAATTTGACCCTTGCGAGGCGGTCGACGTCGAGTGTTTCGTCGTGCTCAGGCCTCCGGACGACCACGTCACGCAGGGGTGCTCGTTCTGGGTGGGGCATGTCCAGAAAAAGGACGAATGCCGCGTCCTTGTTCAGTATTGGAGGCCTTGTGGTCGTGAGTGTAATGTTCCCGAGTTGTATGCAGACGCATGGAACAAGAATTGAAGGGTGGAGATAGAGTATGAGCCTGGATGGCGAGACCTGAAAAGCGTTGTTTGGGCATGGACCAGCAACAAACGCTCGGCGGTCGGGATGAGAATCAGAAAGAGCGATGCCATCAAGGCACGACAATCCCTCGCCGCTGCCGACACACTTGTTTGTTCTGACATGCTAACTCACGCTGCTGAAGCATCTTCGTCTTCTATGTACCTATCGGGACAACAAGACGAGGGCTTATTGTCTTCATCTTTTTGAAAACTTGGGTGTATCGAACATTATGGTGCTACACGCACAACGATATATGGCTACAGTGAGAATATTTATGTGTGCTGATATTTCTCGTTTCGAGGAGTTAGCGAATGACGTAGCATGTCATTACTGCATGTACAAGTTCGCTTGCTGTCTGCTGACATGTACCGTTTGCCATTATTGTCGGCAGACATCTCGGTAGTGTAGTTTGTCGCCGCGGGATTTTCCAAGTATGGACGAGGACCAAATTATAAGTAACATTGCGAACGCGTGGGGAACACCCATACGCTATGACAAATTTATTCCACATCGTTACACGTAACAAATGATTGCAGTCGGTATCCGCACCACCGACGAGACAACTTTTTGCCGCACATTCGACTTGTGGTCTCCGCATTTGCAACGCACGATCTCGAGGATGACCAAGACATGTGATCTGGAAGGCCACTTTTGGAAACTCAGTGCACCGCGATGGAATAATTTTTTTTACGGATGCGGTTCGATATATGACTACTATACGACATGCAATCATGGAAAAATACTATACATTGCGTTTGAAACACGTCATAGGATGATATATTGTTGTACGCGTATCGAGCGGCACAAGACGAGGCACGATGAAATGCATGACATGGACTGCTCCGTGTACAACTTGGAGAACGCCCTGTCGAGGCACGCCTGCCGTTTCTGTAGTGTCATTCGAGATGAGATGACACAGTTTGTACGACAAAGGACATCCATTGTCGGAACAGTTGTTGTGAAGGTGCTACACACATTGAACGGCGATGAAACCAGCATACATTTGAAGAAGACAAAAACAAAAACGATTGTCGATGTGAAACACTTGTTCCGACGCATGAACGGATACACCGACACGCGCCAGACAAGATGACGGACAACACGACGGGAGGTGTGAAAAAGAGAATAATGATATCCCGTGTGATAGGATATCACTAAGAGTTGGACAAGGATGATGAAGTAGCGTAACATATTTCCTACGTTCATCGCAAACATACTTACAGTAGTGTGTGTGTTGTGTACAGAAGCTGCTTCACGTGATCCTTCAAGTGATAGGATGGATACCGGCGACAACAAGAGTTGACGACGATGGGACGAGAACACGAAATTGAGGATTGTTGAGGCACTTCGAGTCCATCTATGGTTGAGTGTGCTGCCATGGCGAGGAAGAGTCGGGAACTGGAGCGAGAGCGATTGGGATATTGTGATGATAGAATGTCCATAGACGCACGACTTCAGATTCGCTAATGAGATGGAATGGGGACGACTCATCGAAATATGTCCTGCCTCGGAGATTCATTGGATGTACGACCACAAGGACACTTATGACCCACTTGTATCTATTACAAGCCAAGAATCGGACAACGAGTGTTGCGAGGAGGACGGAACAATCTCATGCAAGATCGTAAGAACATCACCTCGCACATGGCCGATGTGGTTCGGAAACGAGCTGCAAAGGTGTGGAAGATTGTGCATCAGAATCACAACTTATCCCGTGCGGAACGAAGCAGGGACAACCGCTCAGCGCATATCTTATTGCTCTGTGTGGATTTTATTAAACGATGTCGATTTATGTAGCGTCAATTGTGTAATATGCATAGGCAAGGGTGGGAGGTTAATAGAGGCAAGATGCGAAGCAATGTGGAGTAAGGAGGAATGCGACAATTCAGTATTTAATGTGAAAGAGTCGTTAAAAGAAATAGAGGATAAAATATGCACCGTAAGAGATGCTATCGGCATCGCTCTCGCTGGTACGCATAGTTTCGTGAATATGTTATATATATCGTCATTCGATAGGGACGACGATGACAAACCCGAGGGTTTGAAAACGCTTACATTCGGCTCACCCCTGCACGGTTTGTATAGTTATGAAGGCAAACGTGTTTCACGCATTGTTTGAAATAATTAAATGGTTTTGCATAGATATGCATGTATCATCAGTGGGAGTTGGGAATGGAGAAAAAATCGTTTGACTAGGGGGAAAAATGACGGTTTGAGCATGACGGACATATCGAGCGGAGATGCCTGCCGTGGTTATTGTACAATACATGTACACGAAAGTATGTAGGGATATTCGTTAGACTTAATGCATAAAATTAACAATTGTGAAATATATTTTGACAAGCGACGGAGGTAACACATTGAACGTCCGTTTCTTTCGTTCATGTGTGTGTGATGTGTAGGGTGCATAATGTCGTCGACAACATCGACAAGCGTCAGTGGGAGTCCCGAGGGACACACACGTTTAGCAAAACTGTTTCCTCTTTGTGCGAAATCGGTGCGGCATTATAACAGTCACACGTGGCTCCACGAAGCAACCAGAGAGGACTTCGAAGAGGACCCATGGATGACCGTCGACTCATACATGAACCGACATCTTGACGGATGGATCGATGGTAATTGGAACGCGATGGAGTCAGCATGCCCTTGGGCAAGCCATTATAAGTTTGCCAATATGTGAGAGTTCGGGAACCTCATTCCACTTCCTGATGGTGTCCTCAAGCCCAAGTTCCTCATCCATATGCGTAAATCATTCCGCTTCGTTACCCGCTGTAGCAGTCGCCTCGAGTGCGAGTACATCACTTCTTCGCCACGAACTTGGGGAAGTTCACAGAAACAGGAGTTGGTGGACTGCGCTCGTTATTGTCCATTCTCGGAACAGTACCCACTCCGTTGCCCAGGGATTTCTCCACAAGCTGTGTCATACTGTTGTGTGCAGTTGACTATTACCGGATGTGCTTTCGCCAGAGTGCTATGTGTGGCTTCTTCAAACAAAAGTAGGAAACTCGTGGATGCAGTTGTGCGTGTTTCACGGAACGAGTTGCATATGGATAGGTCGAAGTTCATTGTTGTGCCGTATCGTCGCGGTCCGAATGGACGGTCAGATGTGGTGATAGCATGTCAGGTCGGAGATTATTCATTGTGGCATGAGGTGGAAGAAAAAGTGTCCGACATACGAGACTGTATAAGGAATTCCTTAGCACGACAAGGAGGTTTTGTTAAGATGAAATACATGTCCGTGTTTTCGAAGAATGTTATAGTCGAGGAACCGCAAATCCACGTATATGGATCATCTATGAATGTTATGTATAGCTTCGGTTCACGATCGCGTCCATGGGATAGGCCGTATTTTACCAGATCCAAGCGGGTTGTCAGACAGCGTGCTTAGGGGAAAAAGAGTGAATATCAAATATTAGGCAAAACTGAGGAATTTCAAATGTTGTAAGAATGTAATATATAGCAGTCAGATTTTTTGTTTTTTTCGACCAGGATATATGATGCATCGTGGGGAGGGGAAAGGAGGGGGTTGTCGATTTAAGAAAACGGAACGATTTCATGGATACAAGTTCAATTGCTGATGAAACGAACCGTGCACGTGTGTAATTAAGATACAGGGTGTTCGTGAAGGGGCACAACTTGCAGGATAGAAGCCGACCAGACCAGCTCGCATCGAAGTGGATCATGTCATGAAGCCCCGTCAACAATTGAGGATCTGATAATTTTGGGCACGAACATTTGGACGGTTGGGATAATCGACGAATTATCAAATTGTGAGTACATGAATGTAGAAAACGAAGTTGGACCGGATGGAGAACTTCTGCCGATAATCGGTTTTGTCAACGGACAGGAGACGATTGTATGCGATAATGGGTCAAATTTATGGTACCTGTACACAAAGGAGGAAGAGGTTGACTTCACATTATCCAGAAAAGACATTGTTGAACCTTTGGACATGTTAGCAAACTGGAGGGAGGTGTGCATGAAACAGGACTGAGACGCAAAAGACAAGAAAATGCAAAAAACATGCGCGTGGCATTCCGTTGGCAGAAGAAAACTGACTGCACCAGTGATAGTGCATTACTACGGTCGAATGCGATTATACAATAGAGTCAAGGTTGTAGTAACACGTTTTACAGCAATGAAGTGCACTGGTACGAAAATAAATGCGTTGCTCAGTGCCTGGAAAAAATTCTGGAACCCCGCAGATTCGAGCAAACTCCTTCAATTTCGGAATCGGTTAGAGTTCGATGCACCACTAAGGAAATAGTTAGTTTTTAGGGTCGACAGTTTCGTGCATGTTCAACTTCACTATTTTTTTTATAAATGCGAAGAAATAGTATTCACAATTGAACACAGAAAATGCGATACGGAAGAAGTGACATGTACGAAGCAGTATCATAGGTCGGGACGGAAGGAAGTACCGTTAGTGGGTGGCAGGAAAAAGATAGTTGTGGATTGTCCATTATGTGAAGACATGAAGCACGCAAGGCATTTCGCAACACTTATATTCAATGCATAGAGCAAATAGTGTAACTCGGCATAGCACATCAGACACCGAAAGGGTATATTTTACAATCAATGCGCTTCATCGCTGACACAACTGTATAAAGTAAAAACAATAGATTGTTGTGAGAGGAAGAAAGCACTGAGAAGGATGGGGACAGTGCTAGCGAGAAGGACGAAAGCAATGAGAAGGAAGGGGACATCGCCGACACGAAAGGAACAACGATCATCAACATCAACTTTTGTGTTGAACTATTCATGTTTTCGTGGTTGTGTATTCGTACTTTTATTTTTTTATTTGCGTGTTGTGCAACTATGGATTTTGAAATATCAAAAATGTTCCGAACTTTCATACTCGAGGTTGATGTGGACGAGTGGATGCATAAAAAATAGTTCTTTTTTTTTTTTTTCCATCTTTGTTATATGATAAAAGACAATTTGTATGTTTAAGAAATGTTGCAGTAACTTGGGATTTTCATGTTTTCAAAGATATAACGAATGTACGTGATCAATCTTGCAGGATTATAGTGATCGACATTATTAAAAGGAAAAAAATTATGGGGGTGCATCATTTACAACAATGGCGAGCACCACTCAAGTTGCAGTGCCTGCAGGGACAACGATTACCACAATCGGCGGAACATTTCAATATGTACACAAGTCAATAGTCAGATGCGAACTTCGTAGATGCAAGTTGTTTGTAGTTTTCGTAAGGTTCACAGAAATTGACGTATACGACGTGCGCATTTATGAAAGACAGGGACAACAAGGGGATTGGCGTGATTTCGCACAATGTTATGAAACAGTTTTTCAAGTCAACGAAGAAAAAAAAGCAACATTGTTGCGTGAGGACATGACATTTGGAGGATGGTCTGCTTTCACAACGGAGTTTGAAAGCATGCCTGCTCCATCTATCCCCGAATGCATGTTAGATGACTCACATGATGCGAGAATGTGGATTCTCATCATCGATGCAGTAAATAGGATATGTGGATAATGGTCGTGCTGCAATGTAAGAATATTTACACTCACAGTTGAGAAAATAAAAACAATGTGTGAAGACATGGTGGCGAATCGATATTGGAAGACATGATGTGGATGTAAGATGAGTTATGAATATTTATGTATAAGCGAGGAAATGTTGTCGAATAAATGCAATACAAGCCATGAATTTATGTGAATGGGATCCGAACTTAAAAGACTGCTACACTTTTATAAACCATTTAACAAGAATTGTCTATCAGTATGAAAGAAAAAGTGAAAAGGAAAAAATAAATAAATACATACGGTGTTTTTATAGCCATAGCTGAATCAAAAAAACGAAAAAATGGACTTTTTATAGATTGATATGCCAAAACATATGAAATATAGCGAAATTATAAAGACAGTTGTGTGAAAATTGGACGATTCCTACATAAACTATAAAAAATTATAGTGAAATTATAAAGTTTGCACTGAAAAATAATAATAGTCGCCGATAAAAGGTAGTTCCTTCCAAAATTCGAGAGAAAACAAGTGGCTTTTTATTGACAAAAAAAATTCAAGGTATCCCCCGAATTTGAATGGTTGAAAATATAAAAAACATGAAAAATCGCTTGAAAAATGGACTTTCAATTTCGTACAAAAAATAAAAAATATCCGTTTTGACGAAATCGCAGTTATTTGACGATATATGCATATAAATAACCTGGTATATGTACATACAGATTTTAGAAGTTAACCCGTAATTTGCCCGCCTGCCCAACAAATTATAAAATCAAAATAGATACTACGTAATATGTGGCACATTCCCCTCTCAGCATGTGCATATGTAGACACTCACTCAAGTGTGCGATGCAAAGTAACCTGAATTTCACCCCTTGATTGATTTGCCAGGTGACCTAGGTCAATTGGCAGCCATTATTGTCATTCCTGGTCGCAAATTTTGTGGAAAAAAACGAAGACGGGCATAAAGTCTCGATCCACTACATAACATTCCACATGCATTTGGACGCTCTCTGTAGCAGGTGCGTTCGGATTAGTGCAACATTTTGAATGAATCGTAAACCTCCACATACGTATAGAGTGTTGTGTAGTGGAGCGAGGACTATAGGAGGAGGGGGGGCGGGGAAAGGAAAACGTTGGGCATATAGGAAGTTGTAGAGGACGGCGACAACTACTTCCTACTGTAACAGCTGGCGCAGCACGTCGTGACCGAGGAATTTTGCGGTTGTGATTATGGTCGTTATTTCCCGCCAAAGCGACTTGTTGCACTACCCTTTACCACTGCAGAAGTAAAATCCCACTACAAACGAGCCCTCCATCTCCCTCTCTCTCTCTCTCGCGCGCGCGCGCCCTTTCATTATGATTGCGTAAGTGCCCAATTGGGATACTGTGAGGTCCACCCAAACTCCTCTTGCTCTCTCCTCCCCCACTCTTCCGCGCCCCTCCTTCCTTCCTGTCTCCCCGCAGACCTGTCGGACGTCTCCGCTTCTCTCTCCTCCTTGTCGCCCTCTCCTCTACTCAGTCGTTTCCCCACCTTCCCACGTAGTTCCTTTTTGCACTCCATATCCCCTCACTCTGGGGGAGGAGGAGGACCGGAAGGAGGGCAAGAACTATAAAAAGGAGAGGAAGGCTAGGAGCAGCCCCCCTCCCCCACACTTGAATATGAACCAACAACACTATTGCATTTGGGGGGGGGGAGGGGCAGAACCCCTTTCCCCCACACTTGAACATGAACCAACACCACTATTGCATAGGGGGGGAAGGGGTGTGGGCGGAGCACCCCCTCCTCGACACTTCAACATGACTTGTCTTTTCTGGGGCTTATTGCTTATTTTTGTTCTTATTTCTTTTTTATTTTCAGTGCAAAGAGCCAAGTCTCAATGAAAATATACACCTTAAGACCTCTCTCTCTCTCTCTCTCTCTCTCTCTCTCTCTCTCTCTCTCTCTCTCTCTCTCTCTCTCTCTCTCTCTCTCTCTCTCTC
>BFEA01000701.1:268437-284596 GCA_003427395.1 Chara braunii | reverse complement strand
TCTCTCTCTCTCTCTCTCTCTCTCTCTCTCTCTCTCTCTCTCTCTCTCTCTCTCTCTCTCTCTCTCTCTCTCTCTGTGTGTGTGTGTGTGTGATCCCCTCTCCCTCCCCCTTCCTCATCCACGATGACCTCCGATCCTACCGCGTGTGATCCTCAAACGTTACGTACGAGTAGCTTTGGTGTCACTTTCATAACAGAGCCGCCATTGCCGTAATCCGTGATGAGCTTCATCATGCCCTGCACGGCGGTCTCCGGTGGAACGTACCCTCCAAAGTCCGTTAATGCCGTCACCAAGGCCGCGCCTATCGAGTGGGCCAGAGCGTCCATGGGCGCTGGGCAAAATGCACACACTCGGATTCCAAGCTCGCTCTCCAGGTATGCCAGACATGTCGACAGCATAACCACACCAGCCTTGCTTGATGAGTGCACAGGGAGCGCTCGGTATGGGATGATCCCTGCTATCAAGGCGACGTTGAAAGAAGGGGCGCCGAAGAGAGAGTAAAGAGAGGACAGAAATGACGAGCGGGAGTGAGCGGGACGAGAAACCAAAGGGAGTTGAGCTAGTGGCGTGGAGAGCGGAGACAGCGGACAGGCGGGAGGAAAGGAGCGGGAGCGAGCGGAGGAGAAAGCAAGGGGAGTTCGGCGAGTCGTGTGGCGACCCAGTGGCGACCCGCAACCCGCAACCGGCAACAGCCCCGCTGCACATTCTGCACAACTTGGATCGACAACTCCCACCTTCCAGCTCCTGCTTTAACCCCTTACCTTGCCCCCCCCGGGGCAAGGTCCCACTTGCACGGATTAAGAGATTCTGGCCGTTGATTTTGCTATCTATCAGTTAATTCGTGTAAGTGGGACCTAACCCCCAGGCATCATCAGGACCGGTTCATTCGGCGTGCTTTTTTTTTTTCTTTTTTTTTAGCGCATCATTTTATTTCCTATAAAAACAAACCGTCGGTGAGGGGACCGGTCGGGTAACGGTAGCGCTCCGGTCACTAGCGTCGCCACGTGAAGATTGCCTTAGCGCGGCGCTGTTGGACCGTCACCCCCGCCATCGCGACGGGGAACGGGAAAGCTCTGACGCACAGTCTACATCGAGAGTGAAGGGGATGTCCCCTACTGCCGAGAAGCTGTCAAACAGTCCCAGAAGTCTTCATAGGGTAGGAGGAAGAAAGAAAACCCACGACGTAAGTGATAAAAGTCAGATGAGAGAAGTCAAAGAGGGGAATCCGGAATATAGGGTTTAAGTCACAGGTAATCATGTCAGCACGAAGGGACCAGTCTATTCAAGACAGGCACCGACCACCAATCCCACCTAACCCAAGGGGAGTAGCAGACAGAGTAAGAGACTCGATGGGAAAGTGTTACGATGATGGACTATGCCTGGAGGACTTAGACCTAGGAGAAGTGGTGGAGGATGACGAAAGCAAGAGATTCGTAGTCAACGAGGAAATTGACGAAATTAAAGAAGCATGGCTGAAGGAGTGCACGGTGATCCTAGAATTCCAAGACGAAGCAAGACAGCTACAAAGAAAGGTCAAGGAAGACTTGATAAGAGCCTATGAAGACGGGTGGATGGGAGCTAGGCTCTTCAACCTAGAAGCCGCAGAGGAAGAATCAGCTCTGAAGGAGCAAACGTAGCTTCTTACGTAGCGAAGGCCAAGGAGGTGGCCGAATGGTTAATCTACTAGGGAGAGATAAAACTCTAACTGGGTGATGATGAATATGTATCTCAATGCAGACCTTGGATGACGTGGAATGAACTGGAGGAGTTGCGATTACAGGAAGCGGAAGCAAATTTATGGATATCAACCCTTCGCGTACGACTGGATGCATATTATTACCTAAGAAGTGTTATCATAAATATGTTCGGCGAAGTGTTGGTAATGCACCCTCCGGAGTGGGATAGAACGCATCCAAAATTGATGAACATTAAAATGGAGATGGATCCAGCGACACGGTTCACAGTGGAGGATGAGTTAACGATCCAGGCGCTGAAAGGAGGGAAGTGGAAGGTAGACTGTGTCTCCCCATACACGGATTGGTGCAGAAATTGCAAGTGGTATTAGCACGCCGAGGATAGGTGCCCCAGGAATCTCCAGAATGATTCGACGATGGGACAGGGTGGGTTAAGACAAGGTGGTCATAGAGCGCAATTCCGGTAGTATCTCAAGAAATCAGTAGAGAGCGATAAATCAAAGAGGAAGAGACACAACGCAGGATCAACGTGATATCCACCTGCACACACAACTGTCAATCCAAAGCGTATCGAGACAAGTTGAGCAACACAACTCGGTAAGAAGGGAACCAAGTGACAGAAGAGAAAACATACCACCTCGGCCATAGCTACCACCATGGAGAAACCAACACTCGACATCTCAAGTATGGGGAAGGAGGGAAGAACCACTAGGCCACAGTCCTTTTGCCGATGGACAAGGATTCTCTGATCCATGTGATTGTACGCCCTATGCGTTAGCATATGCATGTTGTTATTTTCCTCCTGCCTGTCCGACCCATTGCCTGGTCATTCCTCTCCTTCAAGCCATGGTATCATCAAGGTTTGGGAAGGCGGAAGTCAACAGGGTTTGGGAGAGAGTGGTACCGTTTGCCGGAAGACGCAAGTCAACAGGGTTGGGGAGAGAGTGGTACCCATCAAGACCTTTACCGCATCAAGAGGAACAAGTTGAACCAGATGGCTCAACAACCGGTCTACCTACAACCCTACTATTCAGCAGGAGCGATAGACTGGAGGCACCTTGGTCAGACCACAGAGAAAGGGAGATGCTTGAACCCAGCTTTCTCTCTGGAAGAAAAAGCAACAGGCAGGGGGCAAATAGAATGAGCATGAGGAGAAGAGGCGGGACCTGGAGGAGATGGGGTGAGGATGACCTAGGAGACTTAAGGAGGAGAGAGCAGTGCATAGACTGGAGAAGGAGAGAACCAGACGAGAGCGGGGGCATCGGCGGGACCATATCAGCAGAAATAGAGAGACCAGGTGACCAAGTGAGAGGGCATACCGCGAGAGGACCACCAGGTGATGAGGAGAGTTTTTGGCTTCGAAGAGGTCAGTTGGAGATGTTAAAATCGCACGCATCTTCAACTTCGAGAGTGAGATAGGGAAGTGAATGGATGAAGGAAAAATCATCAGATAGAGGAGAAGGAACTTCAAGGTGGGGGAACGAGGAGAAAGGTTCATAGAAGAGCTCGGTAAACTCTGGAAAATAAGATGCAAGGAGCACAGCCTATCTCAAGGACGATCGAAGAGCGGCCACAACAAAGAGGGGTCAGGTGGAGATAGCGAAGAGAGGACTGGTCCCGATCCTATACACTATGGTAAATGACGGCATGTACCTCTTAGCAGTAGAAGACGAGGACGGCAAGACAGTTATCCCATCCATCGAGATGGACAGGTCACTGGCTCCTGGACTTATAATGGAGGGTATGAAAAGGATGTACCCACGGTCCCAATACGACTGATCCTGAAATCCACAATGATCAGCATTTTCAACGACACCTCGGAAGCTTACCAGAAACGGTACTTTCCACTTCTGGATGCACGGATCCCATAGGAGATAGCAGAAAGGCTTACTCAAGTGGGAATACGCTGGACCCAAATGGAGGCCATCATTGAGCCAAACGTATCTCAACTTGAAGAAATCATAGTGGTCCCAGGGTATTTCAGCAGCAAGTTTGGTGAACACGAGTACAAGACTACCAGAAGAAGAAGGCCTTGTATCAGAGTTCATGCGCAAGAGTCTCACTATAGATTGGGCAGAGTGCTCACAGACAAGTGGGTCAAGATGCAATTCGAGAGGAATCTCAAAAAGGAAAATGAGAACTTCCTCACACTCCGCATAAGGAGATGAGGTCCAGCTCCAACAACATCAACGACTGCAGGTACTCCGAATCCAGAACCATTTAGCGGAAATGGTACAAAGAAATGGATAAAGTTAGGGTGGCATCATGGAACGTTAAGGGACTAGGGGATGCCACAGATAGATGGAAGAGAAGGAGAGCAAAAATGTGGGTGCACGACAGGGAGATTAATGTTTTGATGATGCAAGAGACAAAGCTGAACGAGGCCAACCTTGACACATTGAGGCCATGGTGGGAGGCCCACAGATATGGGCACCAGCGCAGGGGACAAAGGAAGGGGTGAGAATCTCACTACATAGTGATATGCAAGTTAAACTCTTAGAATTTGAAGCGGACATTTGGGGTAAGTGGGCTTGGATTAGAATCGAAACGGCTCAGAAGAATGACTACTTATGACAGTGTACGCGCCAACACAAGTGAGAGACAAAACCATTTTTTTTTAAAATTTAATCAGGAATATACAGGTTGATAAGGTGATACTGGCACGGGACTGGAACCTGTCGCTGGATGAGGCACTAAAACCAGACTCACATTGTGCGGACCGGAGTGACATTCGAACCCTATTGGACTTGACAAATGAATTGACGCTAGCGGACCCATTTAGAATCCTAACCCCGGACGATCCAGGCTACACGCGGATGTCCCACGCGCGCAGAGATAGTGGTGTTGTCACAAGGAGTAGGTTAGACTACGGTTTGGTAAACGAAAAAGTGTTGGAACAATTCACATATGTCCAACAAATCAGTCACCCAATGTCAAACCATAAAACGGTGATAGCCATCATCAAACTGAAGGGGGGAATAGAGAAAGGAAAGTGTTTTTTTAGATTAAATTCCCAGAATCTTGAGGATCTGGGCTTAAAAGAATGGGTGAAACAACATATGGTGCAGTGGGAGTCGGCTAGACAGTATTTTGCCTCATCAGTAGAATGGATCGACAACAGGATCAACATTGTCTCAAAAGTACTGGAGGTGAGCTAAAGGATATTGGCAAGAAAAGAAAATTGTCAAGAAGCAGAGTGGAGGAGGCCGAAGAAAGAATGGAGGGGCATCCGATATCGATGCGGGCATGGGCAACAGAGAGGGAGAAGAGAGTAGCTGAGTGGGACGCGTTGCAAGCCGAGAAGGAACGAAGATGGAAGGTTGTCTTAGAAGAAAAAGGTATAATAGTGCATGACAAGATGACTAAAAAAACGTTTAAGAAGCTACAACCTAGAAGAGCACTGCCACAGATGGTTAAGCTAAAACACCCACTTGATGTCACAGCCCCACGGGCGGCTACAACAGCGGGAATGCTAGACTATGCTAGGACCTACTACGAAAACATCCTAACAACCAGGCGACTGCAGGAGAGCATCAACATCGATCTCACCTTGGAATCATAGATGTGGGAAAGTACAGAGGTAAGAATATGAACCATGGCCAGACTGAACTTCGATAGACCGTTAACGATAGAGGAAACTATAGAGACACTACCATCCATGGAAAGATGCAAGTCGCCGAGTAGGGATGGCCTCACTGTGGAATTTTATGTCAAGAACTGGTCAACAGTGGGGCCAACATTTGTAAAGATGTACAACGAAGTGTTAAACGGAGGAAGACTGGGTGAAAACAATGACCCATGGAGTTATCACAATGCTGTTCAAGAAAGGGGATAAGGCGGACGTGAAGAATTGGAGACCGATATCCTTACTCAACATTTCCTACAAGATTCTCGCGAAGACGTTGGCGAGGAGACTGGCCCGATACCTACCTGACTTAGTTCAGGGCGACTAGGGTACTTTTGTGCAAGGTCGGTTAATCTTCAATAATATAATAACCGTCATTGAGGTGTTAGAAGGGGTGCAGTTGGAAAACTTGGATGTAGAAGTGCTCCTGTTAGGCCTCGAGAAAGCCTACAATAAGGTAGGGTGAACCTTTGTCCTCACGACAATGCGACACATGGGTTTTGAGAGAGGATTTTGTAAATGGACGATAGCAATGTACACCCTCTCTACAGCATCACTGCAGTTAACAGACATTTCTCCCTTCCTTTTACACTAACGAGATCCTTAAGGCAAATATGCCCACTCGCTCCGCTACTTTTCGTTTTGCAAATGGAGGTCCTACTTAACGAGATTCAAAGACATCCGGATATCAAAGGGCTCCAAGTGCGAGAGAACTCCATGTGTACGGTCAAGGCCATTGCTGACGATCTCTTTGCAGTATACGAGAACTCAAAAACTACTCTATTTGCACTCAAAGAGACTATGGCGGAATACTCTGTGCTTTCAGAGGCGTTAGTCAATTGGTCTAAATCAACTTACCTTCTGCCATAAGAGTTTGAGTTGCAAGTAGAATGGGGGATGTGGAGGGTGGAGGAAGGGGAGGAAGAAAGATTTATGGGCGTTCAAATTAGTCTGCAGATACACGAAACGACACAACGAGTACTACTCCAACAAGGAACAGGCGCAAGACTAAACCTTTGGGGGCGAGTGTGACACTTATCCATCATTGGAAGAGCACTAGTGGCTAATATGTCATTACTCTCAATTTTATGGTATGTAAGCCAAGTAAGAGAATTAGCCAACAGTGTATTGACTGTCATCCGCAGACTGATCGCACGCTTCTTGTGGAAGCCAACATCAAAACAATCAAAAGGATTTTTTATCAAGGTTGTCTGGGAAAGTCTGACCTTTTCAAAAGAACGAGGTGGACTGGGGATGATAGATCCGGTGACGAGAAACCAAGCGCAACTGCGCACATGGCTATGTAAGGTCGCAACATCAGACCCGAACGAGCACTGGGTATTACTTGCGGAGAGACTGCTGATGAGGAACTGAAACTTGAGTCGCCCGGAGGATGTATGGGCCTGTTTTTTCATTCCCTCCTTTTGCAAAAAAAAGTTAACCTCAACTTTCTGGAACGGAGTGCGCAGAGCCTGGAAGAAACATTCCCCGGAGGTGCAGCACCAGCCCCACACCAAGGAAGAAGTCCTGACAAAGATCATATTTGAAAACCCCAGTATCAAGCAACCGTATGGAGAGATGCTAGCAACAAATGGGTCGGTGTCACCCTTCGGCCAAGCTTGGATTTGTAAGGGGTTGGTGCAAATCAGAGATCTGTGGTCAAATCTACTTGGGGACTGGAAGCCCCTTTCGGAGATAAGGACGAAGCTGGCAGGCCTCCGCCGGGTGGAAGACCACTGGCTAATGGCTCTACAGGCTATATCGGAAGAATGGAAAGTTATTCTGGGACTGGAAGGGGTGGGCCCCTTGGGAATCTGGTACAAGGCAGTGAAAGAAGAAGACTCGGGGGTGGTCTGAAAATTAGTGGAGATTCAGCCATGTGGGCTTAGAAAAGTGGAAAGGTGGAGAGTGGAAGAATATACCAACACGCTGAGCAGAGTGGGGGAAGAGACTAGCATGATCTGGAGCAACGTGAGTCAAATCAGAGTGGTGGAATCAGCAAAACAAGCAAGGAGAACAAGGATCTTCAAGTGGACAGGCAGAGTGCCGCTGACGAAACTCAACATTCATCCGTTAACATGGAGCTGGAAGCGAGAGGGAGACCGGACCGTCAACCTAAGCATGGCATAATATATGGTAAAGGAAGGGTATGAAACATCGAGAAGCAGGTGGTAAGGCACCTTCAGCGGTAGCAAAGTACAGATGGCAAACATTGTTGGGGGAGGAGATTCCAAGAGCAGAAACAAGGTTTCACAGACTGTAAAAAATGCTCACCAGAATACCAAATGGGAAACAAGTAAGTTTGTTGTGGCCGCTATCAGTACTAGTAACCCCATCTGCAGTTTGGCTACTGAGCAGGGGAATAGTGGTAGAACTCTGATGCAGACGGTGCAATTGATCTTTCGAATCAACCCGACACTTATGGTGGGAATGCCCGACATCCAAGAGACTATGGAAGTGGTGGGAGTACCACTGGAAGAGGATGGGAGGCAAATGACTGGAGTGGGAAGAGAGATAGGTGCTTCTAGGTTTCTTACCGCCAGAGTTGAGCGAGAGGAAGGGCAGTGGGTATGTAGCGCAAGTGATCAGAGGCATACTAGTCGAAATCATCTGGGCGGACAGAAACAAAGCTCGCTTCAATGATCGTGCTATGTTGGATGTTAAACTGAAAGCAAGATTCAAACAAGTTGTCAAAACAACGATCCGAGTAGACTGGAGAAGAGTGGTAAAGTCAGGGAGAGGAACCAGGAGGTAGTTGACGTGGTTCAGGCAAACTTGGACAAGGCAAGAGCAGTTGGAAACAATACACCCGACAACAAGACTCTTGTTATCTAATTGGTTACTAGAACTCCATAATACAGGTAACTAGGAATCGGAGAATAAAGGAGGCTTGAGTTAAGGAGTAAATAGTCTAGAAGTGGTAAGGCAGTAAGAAACAATATAAGAGGTTGGTCACTTAGATTAACTACTAGGGCACTCGGTTCGGTAGGGTAACAGTGGACCGAACAGGAGAGTGTCGTGATAGGAGGACTAGGTCCAATGGGTCGTGGTAGTCCCAGGGCCGCTGTAGGCCCAATAACTTTTTTGGGTAGTAGTATCTAGCCTAAGGTAAATTTGGATTGAAAACCAGACTCCAAGACCAGGAGCAAGGGAAAGGTGTCCTCAAACTTTTCACGAGTGATGGGTACAATGGAGCAGTCAGTTAAGACAGATAGTGGTAAGGCTTTCAAAAGACATAAACTCAACCGAGGAAGGAATTGCAGTGAAGAAAGTACAGATAACGGTAAGGTTTTTTATGAGACAGGAGGTTTAAATAGATATTGATATCTCAGAAGCAAAACCGGCTGAGGTTGCCGGGATAACCCCGGGTTGAATTGTGAGGTCCCCGGTCTCGGCTGATCTGTTGTTTTGAAATGAAGATGATAATTGCGTTAAAAAAAAAAAAAAAAAATCGAATAAACATTTTCGGGGTCCGGGAGCGAGATTCCACTAGCCATGTATGTGGATTAGTGTGGCAGGTGTGGGATGGGTGGGGGACATGTAGGTGGCAGCGTGAAATAGGGAAAGTAAACGCAGAAAAAAACATTTTATAACCAAACAAATGAAGAAAAAACTACTAAAAAAGAAAAGAAAGTGCTTTTCTCACATAAGGTGTCTGCTCCAAGCGGGGTGTTAAATTTCAGGGTATGATTCACTGACCATGGTTATGGCAGTCAAGACGGCTGCATGTGAGTGGGTACACGGTCCATATTCATTGGCAATAGCACGAGGCTTCCTTGAAATAGGCCGTAGTGCACGTTGTTCGATTGTTTTGACATAAATCCTCTTTGACAAAGGAAGGTTTTGCTATAGGTGAGGGGATCGAACCCTCCCAAACACCTCCCAAACCACAATCAATTTCCAGCGATGAAGCCATTTGTCTTTGCCTTTGCCGTGAGTGAAACGTGTGTGATTTCACGAAACAAAAAACTTGTTTGTGATTTCACGCACGTTTGGGACAGCCACAGGACCCCAACAACAAAAACAAAATAAAAACCTACCAATGGAAGAGCAAAATAAAACATTATTTTTCCCAGGCTTCATTCACAAAAACAGGCTACCACTAATTTCATACCGAATTCACGATGCCTGACACTCACACACCTTAAACACTAGTCCACGTACATCGGTAGTGGGATCTCCGAGTCACTTCGGGGTAGAATTGCGGGGTCCCGGGGCCAAGTCCCAGTAACATTGCTCTTGTTTCCATAATGGGGACCTCCCTCTTGTGTGACACTCCTTACCACCGCCGATTGCCACGGATCGTAGGGTAAGGTCATTCTCTTCATTTTCACGTTGGCTTATTGAGGCAGACGGTGAACTCAGTGCTTCCCCAGTGGTTGCACATCACCTTCTTTTGTCGAAGGTGGTATGTGAGTCCTCCTCTCTGGAGCGGTGCACATCAAGCTAGAGAGGGGGACCGCCAGTCCCATTTCAGATACGGCAGTGATGAACCAAAAACAAACTCTGCATCACCAATGCCCATGGTCTGTTTCGAGAAAGAAAAGCCTTCACCATCGGGCCTCTTTGCCCTGCTCTCCAAAGGTGGCATTCAACAATGAACTTTCCACAAGAACATGGAAAGATCCACTTTTATATGTTTTGTCTTTTGTGAATGTCTAGCTTAGTGCAACTGGGCTTATTAATTCATACCCCATACCGAGCTACGAGGGGGGCAGCTTCCTATGCGTTTTTCTTTTTCTTGGTACAAAAGGTGGAAGGACAAGCGCGCTACACAACTAAATATTATTTTGCCCCATGGAGAAAATCAGGGCCTCGCCACACCACTCTTAAAGGGCCTTGCCACACCACTCTTGAAGGGCCTCGCCACAACACTCTTGAAACGGGGAAATTTTCAAGAGTTGTCAGCTGTTCTCAAGAGTTGGGTTTTCAAGAGTTTTCGGTCCCTTGCCATACAACACTCTCGAAAGGGCGATGGTGTTGGACAGAGGATGAAAAACGACAGTCGTACAACTTTGTTTTTTTTTAATGGCATCAGGATAATGGTCTGACAAGTCCCTAAAATCAACAGTTCCTCAAGGGTTCGGTCAAGGACACTTGAAAACGCACGAGTTGCAGGCTGGGGTTTCCAATATTTCAAGAGCTGCTCTTGAAAGGGTTTCAAGAGCCACTTTGACCGCTCTTGACTGCCCCAAGTTTCAAGAGGCTGTGTGGCGATGCAGCAACTCTTGAAAATGAGTTTTCAAGAGTGGTGTGGCGAGGCCTGAAACGGGGAAATATTTCAAGAGTTGTCAAACATTTTCAAGAGTTAGGTTTTCAAGAGTTTTTGGCCCCTCGCCACACATTACTCTCGAAAGGGCGATGGTGTTGGACAAAGGATGAAAAACGACATTCATACAACTTTGTTTTTTTTTGCGAATGGTGTCAGGATAAGGCCTGACGAATCTTGAAAATCGGAAGTCCCTCACAGATTCGGCCAAGGACTCTTGAAAACGCATGAGTTGCAGGCTGGGGTTTCCAATCTTTCAGCTGCAATTGGAAGGGTTTCAAGAGCCACTTTGACTGCTCTTGACTGCCCCAAGTTTCAAGAGTTTGTGTGTCGATGCAACAACTCTCGAAAATGAGTTTTCAATAGTGGTGTGGCGAGGCCCTAAGGCTGCACAATGCCGCCCGTCGTCGCAATGTGCCTCGTAGTTCTGAAGAGAGGAACAGGAACAATGCTATAGTAGTGGGATTTGGCCCTGGGGTCCCACAATTCGACCCGGGAACAATTTTGACAGCGCCGGTGTGGCGATGCCAGAGCATTGCTTCCTTTTTTTTTTTTTTGAGTTTCACGACCGCGACGTTTCTTTTTTTTTTTCCTTTTTTTTCCTCCCCGTGAGAGTACCATAAAAAAATAGAGTAAACATTGGGGAGCGGTAACGCCGGGCAAGTAGCGTAGCGGTCCGGGTTTTCCATCGCCACACACGAATAGCGCAAGCGGCACTTCCCTGTCACCAACATCGTCGTCGAGATGAAGTGCGAGGGTCTCCTGGCATGCTAACCCATCGTGAGTGGGGCTTTGTCCATATGCACAGGACGATATCAGGGTAGTCCATAGGAATAGGATCACACGGGATTTTAGGGTGGCATTCGTCCATGACGGGTTGAAGATTAATTCCGAAACATTGCGAGAATTACCGATGTGGAAGTTACTATTATTCCACGCAACAACAATGCTGTTGCGTGCAGTATATGGCAGTACATGCCCATCTCCGTAAAGCAACATTGAGTGTTTTCTCCGAGGTGGTGATTGCACGAAGCAAGCCACAGTGGAGTAACAACCGTGATAGGAGGTACAACAGGAATACTGAGAAGTCGATCAAGTATCGTCGGAATTGCATTTAGCCAGGGTGATGAATCGATTCACTCACTCAGTAAGTTATGTCTTGGGTAAATTTAAGATGAGGAGGCAATGCTCGTAACCCTAGGTGGGTAGACCTACACCTTGCGAGCGGATGGCAAGAAGTTGTTACCCTAGTCTAGCAAATTAGTAACGCGACACGGATACGCGGTAACACACTCCTCAAGGTTATTTTACCATTCGGTTAATGCTATTACTATCGATAAAGGTAAATCGCCATGCAGCCGATCCCAGAGGGGAAGAAAGGTAGCGTGGATGTAAACCCACGAGGTAGTAATCGTTCATCATCACTGTATACTAGAGACGACATTATTTCTTATGCGGTGGGCAAGGAAGACAAGGGAAGGTGGTTGTAACAACAACCAAGGTTGTGTCCCCTGCAAATCCTTTCTACCGGTAGGAGATTTACCGGGCAAGGGGGCCAAAAAATAATATTAGTGGAAGGAAGTAAGGGTAAAAGGAGGTAGAGTGTTTTTCACTTCGATTAAGGTGTAGAATGGAAAGCGAACTTGAGAAAGTGAAGGACTCAGTGGGACGCTGTTATGACGAAAGAATCTGTCCGGGGGGCATGAATCTAGGTGAGGTAGTCGAAGATGAGGAAGGTAAGAGATTTGTGGTGAATGAGACAGTAAACGAGGTAAAAAAACAATGGTTGAAGGAGAGACCAATGGTAGTAATTTTTCAAGAGGAAACCAGAAACCTAGCTCGATCGATGAAAGAAGATCTTATCCGAGTCTTTAAGGATGGGTGGACAGTGAAAAGGTTGTTTCACCCGGAAGCAAGAAGGGACAGGGTGAAGTTCAAAGGCCTCATATGTTGCCAAGGCGAAAGAAATCGAGGAGAGGCTCATCCAACAAAAAGAGCTACGTATCAAATTGGAGAGCAAGGAGTATTTAGTACTTTTCAAACCATGGTTGTCGCAACTGGAATTGAAGGGCGTAAAGATCCTGGAGGCAGAAACTAAATTCTGGATAATGGCACTACAGATACCCCTAGATGCATACTACTATTTTCTGCACAGGGTAGTAGTAGGCTTCTTTGGAGATGTAATAACCATGCACAATCCGGAATACGGTCGCGATCGTCCAAAGTTAATGAACGTGAAATTCGATATGGCACCAGAGGTGCATTTCAGAATCGATGATGACTTGGTCATCCAATCCCCAAAAGGTGTTCATTGGAAAGTCGATATTGTCACACCATACACTGACTGGTGTCGCCGGTGTAGGTGGTACTTCCACACAGAGGCGAACTGCCCTTGAGCTTGACAGAGTGAGGATAGCAGGAGGGTAAATGGTGAAAGACAAGGAGGACACAGGGTGAGATTCAGAGAATTTCTTTGAGTCCAGGAACAAGAGGTGAGAGCGAACACAACACTCATAAGGGGAGAACATGTTGCCCGTTGTTCCCAAACCCAACAGCAACCAGGAACATCGGTTCCAAATCAAGACCGATACCCAGTGCAACAACGAAGTGGCCTATTACAGCGACAAGAAGGAGAAGGGGTACATGTACAACATGCTCGGAGACCGGTAGGTTCACCGCAGCCGGAAACTCAAGGGATGGGCTTGGAAGTTCAATCTGGACGGTGGGGTGGCGAACAAATTGGAGAGTTCGGAAACTATCCCTAGAAGGTGGGGCGATGAACATCTCATTAGCCCTTATAGGGTGGGAACAGGGAATCAAGGCCAGATCTGCAATTCACAGGCGGCTGGATCCATCGGTGCCCACCAACAGGAAAGGGAATACGTGAGAGACAAACAGCGAACCTCTATGAGAAGGAACGAAGACCACTATGCTGGAACAGGACCTTGTCCAATGCACCAGTGGTTCCCAAGTAGCGACCGACCAAGTGGGGGCACAAAGATGGGGCCATCTCAGGGAGACAACGCAGGACCAAGGAGTCCCATACCCGGCCTCAGCTCCGATCTGGCATTAACAACAGCAGAGTCAATACCCGCCTGCATGAGAAGGGTGGTATACCATTGGCAGGACAACGCAGTTCAAACAAGACACCAAGGGTACGTCGAACACCCTCAACCCAGGTACCCATCGAAGGCGTATGACTGACGTCACCTGGCCCCAGTGCCACCAGGGAGACAAACAGAAGCAACGGACCATCCTAGATGGGAGGATAAGGGATTGATGGCCAGGAGGCGTCACCGAAGTAATGGGTCAAGATGGGACACGGAGAAAGATGGGAACATGTGAAACAAAGGAGAGAATTCCCTGATGTGGAGGCATAACGATCCCTTCCAATTCCAGAGCATAAGGGAGGAGGAAGCAACAAGGGGGGGTCAGCGAGGGAACATAGAGAGAATGTGACAAAACTGCAGGAAAAACTCTCCAAGACATCAATCACATCATATTCAAGAGTCCGGTGGGGTAGTGAAGTTGGTGATTTTGAAAAGGAGCAAGAGAACTCAAAGAGGTCGGCATCTTCTTCATCTTCCCCGATAGAGAGCTCTACAACATCGAGGTCTAAACAAGAGACGGAAAGAAAGCAGATAGTAGACAAAAGCAAAAGAACAATGGCTATAGAAAGGAATCAGATGGAGGCGGTCCATCGATGTTTGGTTCCGATCTTATGCTTACGGATTGATGACACCACCCTCTTCTTGTCCCTGGTGAGTGAGGATGGATCTCCATTGATCCCCTCTTCCGTGGTGAGTTGCTATCCTACGCCAACAAAGATCCTTGAGGTGACTAAGCGGTTGTACGGCGAACATGTTCTTGTGCGTCTAATTCACTCCGATGGAAAGTGTGATATTGGAGACAGTGCAAGGATATGTTAAAATGTACTTCCCGATGTTGGATGTCGGAATTCCACCGGAAGTTGCAGGCTCTCTAGCTCAAGCAGGTGTCAGGTGTTTCCGAGTGGATCTGATCAGAGAAAGGAACCTACAGGAACTAGGCTACATCAGGGTCTGGCCAGGCATTTCGGCGCAGGTACTACTTAAGGTTAACGAGAAATTATTACATGAAGAAAACCTCCTCTCAAATTTCTTGGTGAACCGCCTCACAGAAGAATGGCGGTCTCAGTCCTCCAGATTTGGTTAATCAAGGGGCATGTCAAGCCAAAGGTCAAGATAGAGGGCATCCAGCTCAGGAACAGTTGTTGCACAGGCAGAAGCTCAACAGAGTCTTACCCGCATCGAAGAACAGGCGGGCCCATCAGTGGAAGATGAACAAGCTTAGACTAGACTCATGGAACGTACGAGGACTGGGGATACGAACGGCAGATCAAGGAAAAGTAGACTGAGGGGGTGGATACACGAATGGAAGGCGAATGTCATCCTGTTGCAGGAATCAAAACTCAATGACGGGAAGATTCCGGACATCGAAGTGTGGTGGAGAGGTCCACAGGTGTGGGCCCCATCATAAGGGACCCGGGGAGGTGTAGGTATCCTACTTCATCAGGACCCGCAGACCCAAGTTATTGATGAAGAAACGAACGTTTGGGGGAGATGGGCATAGATGAAGGTGGCGGTGGGTAACGAAGAATGAGTGTTTATGACAGTCTATGCTCCGACAAATGCGGGAGAGAGAACAAGATTTTTCAACAGACTGATGCAACACGTTCCGATAGCTGAGAAACTGGTTCTCGCCGGGGAATGGAATCTGTCCCTTGACGAGGCCCTACGTCCCAGATCTCCATCGACATACAGACAGGACGTACGAGCATTATTAGATTTCTGTTCGGAGCTAGACCTTGCAGATCCGTTCCCGATGCTAAATCCAGACAATCCGGGTTACACCTGGGTTTCTCATCTCTACAGAGAAAGACAGGGGTTAACAACAAGAAGGCTGGATTTCTTTTTGTTGGGCGACCAATTGATGAACAGGGTGACAGCGATCCGTCACTAGTGTGACCCGTTGTCGGATCATAAACCAATAGTAACAGACTTGCGATTGCAGATCGGCCGTGAGAGAGGGAAAGGTTTCTTTCGGCTTAATAGTCAGTTGTTCAACAGAAAAATTGTGGCAAATTTTGTGAGAGGATGATCACATGTGGACACCATATTTCAACCGTTGGAACTGTGTTTATAAACTGTTTGGCGGCGGGGGTGTCATGTGTTCCACCAGAAGTGAAGGAAACCAATGCTGACCTATGTTGCACGCTGGCCGCGGCCGGGTTCGGCCCAGGCTGAGGCCGGGCCGACCGAGAACTTTCGGTCGATGCAGCGGCCAATCGGGGAGGGGGTTTGGGGGCCGGGGAACGGGTTTCGAGTCGGGGGGGTCCCCCTACCTCCTCGCAAAAAAAAAAGCATAAAAACTTCGAAAACGGGGGGGGTGGATTTCGAAGACTACCAAAAAAAATTAAAAAAATAAAAAAAAAAAATTCATTGATTGACTGTTTTTTTTTTTTTTGATTGATTGATTGATTGATTGATTGATTGATTGATTGATTGATTGATTGATTGATTGATTGATTGA
>BFEA01000701.1:197523-211992 GCA_003427395.1 Chara braunii | reverse complement strand
CTCTCTCTCTCTCTCTCTCTCTCTCTCTCTCTCTCTCTCTCTCTCTCTCTCTCTCACACACACACACACACACACACACACACACACACATGCATATAGGCAAGCAGGGCGAGTGGGCAGGGATCTTGGCCAATGCAGGCATTGTGGGCACGCTGCGCTAATGCATGTGTGCTGCGTTAATGCAGGGAGCTGCGCTGCGTTGGGACAAGCAGGCTAGCGCTAGGCAGTAGGGCGCTGCTTGCATGCAAGGCACTGGCGGCCATAGCCGGGCTGCATGAGGGTGCAGTGAGGATGAAGGGCGAAGGTGGTCTTCGGAAGTGAAGGGCCCTGTGTGGGTAACAAGGGAGAGTGTGGGGAAGAGGACACGTACCTGGTGGAGGTGGAGGTTGGCATTGGTGTTGACATCATCACTCGCTGGTAGTCAAGTTGTCTGGTTGCTTTCATAGCTGTAGTTGTAGGCTTAGTCTGTAGAATAGATAGGGCGCGTGGCGCCATTCATAAGAGAAAGCTACATTGGGTTATGCTATTGGTGTTGCCCTGTGGGGCATGGACATTGACTCACGATTCTTCTGTATCATTCTCAATTGGATGGTTACTCGGTTCCATTGTACTATCTGCTTTGGCTTTGACTACTTGGACTTCAGTGTGATTTTGCATTCTGGATTTCTGTGCTTCGTCCATACTCATGTTCCTTGCATAGCAAAAAAAAAAAATATATATATATATATATATATATATATATATATATTCTAAATTTGGTAAAGAATTTCAATGTGACCCTAACGCACGCAAATTCAGTTTATTTTTTTGCATAACATTGTTTTTTTTGCATTCTTTTTATAAATTTTTTATTTTTTTTTTGTTGGGACCTTCGCTGGTACTTGCACAGGCAGGCTACCCGGGACTGTGGCAGCGCGATTGGTAGCCTATATATTAATTTAATTTTTTGGTTTAAGGACGTTTGTGTCAAGGGATTAACTGCACTACACCCACTTTTCTGTGATATCTCCCCTTCTCCCCATTTAAAACCCCCCATAAAAAAAAGAGAAAAAAGTTCAAAAAACACTTCAGAAAACATTATTCTCCACCAGCAAAGTTAACAATTTCACATTGTCTATTTCTTTGTTTTTCAGAACTACATCTCCATTTTTTGAAGAATCAATCATTCAGGAAAAAATTAAATGAATAAACAATCTCATGTGAAATAGAAAAATATTACCCATATTGATGCAGCTCTTTTGACTTGTTCAAGTGCAATCTCGCCAACTTCATCCAAGATCTGAGAGCTTGGAGCTTCGTCCACAAAATACTCCTATGTAGAAATAGAAAAGCAAATTAAAATAAATTGAATTAACTAAAAAAGGAGTGTGTTCTTAAATTTATGATTTGACTGATGCTACACATTCAACTTGACGTTGTGATGTCGCTGTTTCATGCTTTAAGGACAAGGAGAGAACCAGAGCAACTAGACCTTTCAAAGTTTTAAATCTCTGTTAACAGCTCCTATATAAATACACCTTTGTATGAAGACAATATTTATATGTGTGAAAGTGACGGAGAGAGACTCAGAGCTGTCCAGAAATAACCATATCACACCATTACGGACATTAAAATTTTTCAAGTTCTCAAACAAATGAAAATGTAATAAAATTTAAGGTTCAGGAATAGCACAAGTAAATCCATTGTAAAAGTTAGAAAAAAAAAAAACTGGTACAGTTGGAAGCATGACAAGTACCTCCATGACACAGCCATACGTGTTTAACATATATTTTTTTTTTAAAAAAAGAAAATATTTTTAATGTACCAAACATAAGTACACAGCCAAGTTATAGTAAGAAGATCATATGTTGGAAGCATGACAAGCACGTCCATGACACAACCATACGTGTTTAACATATATTTTTTTGTCAAAAAACAGAAAACATTTTTAATGTACCAAACATAAGTACACAACCAAGTTAAGAAGATCATATGTTGGAAGCATGACAAGCACGTCCATGACACATCTATACGTGTTTCACATATATTTTTTTCCAAAAAAAAGAAAACATTCTTAATGTATCAAACATAAGTACACAACCAAGTTATAGTAAGAAGATCATATATTTWACCAGGGGGGGGGGGGRGTTKMWCATATACCTKATTGAMARTCTCYRGWTTYTYTTTCTCTGGAACTCGAGAAGATGGTTGGAGAACATCATYTTCAGAGTCGCTCTTGGAAATTTCTCTCAACTGATGCATATGAGAATTGTTGTACAGAAACTTGCTCCTTTTCGTAGACCTTTCTGTCAACTGTACTCCAAGTATCACCGACAACAAAAGACGAGTTTATAGAATAATAGCAAATATTTAAACAGAACTGACTGGTAAACCGTAGCTCGGTGCTCTCGAAGTCGTGGTATATACCATCAAACATAACTGTCCGCTAAACCGTAGGCAGCGAGTGAAAAGAGAACAAGCAGCGAGGGTGTGTGACAAACTGTTTCATCGAAGTTTCACTGACTCATCTATATAGAAGAGGACAATAAACGAGGGGCTGTGACAAACTGTTTCAGAGAAGTTTCACCGACTCATCAAGAGTCTGAACCGTCAACAGTCTGCTGAATCCCCTAACCGATTACATTGCAAGTGACAATCCACTACATATCTACTGTCAAACAGAGTTGCCCAGTAAACCGTTGGGAGAGAGGGGTTGTGACAAACTGTTTCAGTGGACTTTCACCGACTCTCATCAGGAGGCTGAACCCTCAACAGTTTGCAGAATCCCCTCACTGATTACACTGTAAGTGATAATCCACCTTAACCCCAGTTGTGGTTAAGCATCAACGACTGCCCTGACAACTGATACCCTGAGGTTAGCACCAAGCAGTGCCCTCAAGGTACGTGTGACGAGAAGCAAAGCAGACTATCACTTACGCACACTAGATGGAAAACTCTACAAACTGTCAGTTCAGACCCCATCACAAGCCAGCAAAAACATCCATGAAACAACGAAAGTTCTGTCACAGCCAAAAAATATACTCCAGACGTGCCGCTGACACTAGAGGCACAACATGGCCGTGTAGTGATGGCACCAACCACTGTTGCTCGACCTGACCGGAGAAAACTGTAGCAGGGCCGTGGACCTTCCCCGTTAATGCGCCGACACCTTCGGGGGTGCCCACGGGAAGGCACAGTCGCTGCTTCACTTGACATGGTAAAGACGGAATAAATGACAATGTTGTGATTAAACTGGCAAAATAAAATAAAATGAAGCACGCGATTACATTCGCAGAAGGAAAAAGGAATAAGCAGGAATATCAGGACAACAGACGGCAAAAAATATGGAGAACAAAAAATATAAAGTTTAGGAGAAATATTATGAAAAAAACGACAGGAAGGAGTCATGCACCTCATTGCAAGGCTCTCTATTGTCTTCTTGTACTTCCCCCGAACATAACGCACCCTGATAATAAACGTATGCAAGGTAACTTTCCAGGCCGATACAGTCAACATGAGGGTGCGTTGTGTTCCGGGGAAGAAGGTAGAACAAGAAAGACGTAAGAGGGAAGCTAGACGACGGAGAGAAGAAACGAATGTCGAAGAGAAGAAACGAATGTCGAAGAGAGCTACAAAAAGAGGGACCGCCGCTTTCCTCCACCAAACAAAGAAAAAACGGGAAACACGAAAAATGAAAACTTGGGGTCGTCCTTCGAGACATCCGTTAAAAATTGGAACGATACAGAGAAGATTAGCATGACCCCTGCGCAAGGATGACACACATAAATGGAGAAATGGTCACAACAATGTCAATTTTTTCTCTTCCTTGATTGTCAGCTGTTTGTCCCAGAGTCCATTTGCAAATTTTTTTTTTTTTTTGAAAAAGGATTTATCGGATTATCCTTTATATTGCATCAATAAGACGAGGCCGGGGACCCGGAAAATACTGGGGCCACTACCCAGCTTCGGCGAGTGCTGGAAAACAGGGCCAGCGTCTCATTCATCAGGCCTTACCATTTGCATTTTGCTTCTCTGTTGTCTGTCGGCGGATTTGTGGAAGCAGCTCTGTTGGCTCTGTTGTCTGAGCTGGTTGTCCAAATCGCCGTCCCAGTTCTGCTGCTCGGCTTGTTGCAGCCAGAAATGTTCATTTGAAGTGAGAGAAGGTTAACGGAGACCCTAATTTTCAGACCACTTGCCATTGGTGGGGAGCTGCGATAGTYTTGGGGTGCTAGGGGTGTTGATAAGAGCAATCACCTCTAGCCCTAAGAGAGACTCAATCTATTGGTGGGGAGGTTCACCTGCTGGAAAGCGGGTCCAGAGTCCCATATACAACAAACATTGAGAATATCTGAGAAACGTAGCGGTGGAGCCTGCCAGCATTAATTGCACTGGGACTCGGGGGATTGACTGAGCAGGCCTGTGCAGTGTACAAGATGTAGCACTGGGTTATCAGTATCGCCTATCGCCCTGCGTTCTATCTATATCCTTCTCTCATCTATCCCATCTTCTTCCCAGTGCTCATCTGAGAGATCCGGGTTGGTTGGCATTGAGCTCTTGAAAACACGGTTTCAAGAGTGGTGTGGCGAGCCCTTATGATTTTCAAATGACAACAGGGAAGAGGACAAGATGAGAGGTGAAAGTCTCCAATTCAAGAATGGCAGAAGACAAAACCACCAGTGCTTGGCCCAGCTAACGGTCGCGGGCCTCCCCCGTTAATGCGTTGACACCTTTGGGGGTCGGCCAAGGGAAGGCCCAGTCGCTGCTTCAAGGGCCGGCCCCCACTTCTTTTGGTACGACGCCACAGATTCACAACACAAAAGAACAAAGAAGGAAAAAACAAAAAAAAATCAAATACACAAAATTTAGAAAAGAAAGAAAACGAATAGTAAACACACAAAGTCTCACAGGAGGGAGGGAGGGGGGGACCAAGGGAGGGGGGGGGGGGGGGAGAGAGAGAGAAAGRGAGAGAGAGAGAGAGAAAAAGAGAGAAAGAGAGCTCAGCAACGGGAATGCATTCTCATTTTCGTTTTTCGGAACGGCAGAGAGAGAGAGAGAGGGGGGCGGTGATCTGCACAGAGGACCGTGATGAACTCGACACCTTTGTCTCTCTCTCTCTCTCTCTCATTTCAAAAAAACGAAAACGGGAATGAATCTTCCCGCTTTCGCGTTCTTCTCCAAGGACGTTCATGAGGTTAGCGCCCAGTAGTTCGACCCTCAACAAGGCTCGGCATAYCGGTTAGCCGAGGCTTGCACTTGATAGCCGGGCCAAGTACTCGTGATTTAATTTAATATAGGAAGCTGTTTTTTTTATTCTTGAATTCTTTAAAAAAATTTTAAGCCCTGCCTAGGGGTCATGCCCGACCGGCTACCCAAATATGTATCCAGGCACAAGTTGGTTCCCTGGGCGCCCGAAAAAAGATCCTAGAGATCAGTAGAAAAAAAACAACCTTATGAGCTACGACCACTGTGTGATATGCTTGGGGCAATAGCATGAATTTGAAACTGTCACACATAGCGTATCTAAACATAGAAAAGACCAATTACTATCAAGGAAACATTGCAAACCGAAAACGTTATGGTCGTCCYTRTTTCCCTAYCCTTTATCCCTCAAGTTAAACCTTTCCCCCTTTCCTTTCCAGAGGATCAGAAACGRGACTTGGCGGGCAATGTGGAAAGAGTGCTAGACTATGACATTGGGGAATCTAAAAATTGTCAAAGAGCAAGTGGGAGGGGAATCAAGAGATCAGATAGAAACGGAGGTGTAATGCAAGAATCAACCTTAACTGGCTGAACCGCCATCACCACGCCGAGTTTTGACAACGAKGTCGCACCAATCACAATCATGGGYTAAATCCAGGAGGAATGCATGCAACAATAATTTTCGAACGGAAGGCGARCAGCCTATGCAAACAATRCACCTTCACAGAAGTGCACCACCGGRCAACAGGCTGCTCAATAATTAATCTGATTAACAAAGACAACAAAGAATTTACAGACATATTTAAAAACTCACCTCTGTCTCATCCAACAGTAGACCATTGACATCAATATCACGGTTTTGAGAAGACATTGTTGTTTCAAGGAGGTCAGTGATTCTACTCCTCGTTGTTMGTTTTGTTACTGTAACTTTCTCAATGACTTCATTTTTGAAAAAATGGTCCATGACCTGCTTGATAACAWCGAGACACACAATAAGTTAGTAATTCTCAAGTCGKTCATGTAGGYAGAAGATTAACAAAATRGRAAAGACGAAAAAATAGTACCTAGACTACYAGTCGGGCCGCCCGGGTCCTGGGTCTCGGTTGAGCTGCCCGTACAAAGACCAAGGTCTCAGGGGGAAAAAAAATTAAAATTCTAAAAATTCTGAAAGTAAAGCTATGTTATGCACAAAAACAAGTTGAACAACTTTTTCCTACAGMGTTGTATTGAAATTCTTTACCAAAAATAATTCTTTGTTGGCCCGACCAGGCAAGTCACCCCGAGGTAAGGTAAGGTAAGAAAGATTCAATTACACAGAACCTCATTCAATCGTCACACCCAAGCGTGCAAACACACCACACTGTGCATTCACACCACGCGTCATGACAGCAAGATTGTAGTCAAAACCCAAAGTAAGATTTGAAGTTGAAACAACAATCCAGAAGAGCGGCTCCYCRACCGGTTTCGATCACCGCCAGGTGATCGTCATMAGGGGGTTTCTCCSGCCACACAGTCCCTGCGTACACCACGCACGCAGCCCCATCCACTACTCCCACCTCCGTCACCTCTTCCCGGCATCCTGGGAAATGCCGGCTGTAACGTCGGTCCCGGGAAGAGGCCTATGACAGCAATCAACCTTGCTTTTATACCCWTTGTCAAAAGGTCAGGTCGCCCCTCCCTTCGACTAACCTASTGCTATCCTTCCGGATGGTAGGTCCCTGGTTCAAATCTCACAAAGAAAAACTACTGAACCGTAACACCTGACACCAATAGCACTGCCTGCTAATTCTGAACAGGTACCGGTACASAGACRGACCATCAAGTACCACTCCTGRTGCATCGGGTCAACAAACAAATCCGCACACACACAAAAAAGACACAACAAAGCGTGGTCGAGTCCTAAACTTACCCAACACACCACACAACATCGATACTCGGACCACTTTTGCACACACGGTCATTCGACCGAAATTTCAAACTGCAATCAAMGACCTTGCAACTATCTAAGATGCTCGTGACTAAAAACAAAATTGAAAATCAAAATTCAAAAAATCAAAAAGTACAAAATTACAAATTTTAAAAAAAGTGAAAAACTTATAAAACTCAAAAAGTAAAAATATGTACAAAATTTATATCCAATGAGGGTTTTTTACAAAAACCTCTCTCTCTCTCTCTCTCTCTCTCTCTCTCTCTCTCTCTCTCTCTCTCTCCCTGCTCCTGCTGGCGTCCTGTGTGCTGCTGAGACCGCGCCGCCGGCGCCATCGGCTCGTCATCACGGATCGGCACCACCGACCTTCCTGCCGCTGAAGCGGCGCCAGTCGCCATCTGATGGTTCGGATGCTGCTGTTGCTGCCAATGTCCCACATCAACGGATGCTGCATTGCCCGCTGAATGACGGCGAGACGAGAATTGGTGGGAAGTTGTTGCAGGGTAGGAGGCTCCCGTTGTCATGCTCTCGCTCACCACCAGTAGTTGTACCGTCTCGGCCGCCGCTGATGCACAGCAACGCATTACAAGCAAATTCCCCAAATGGCCATCATAATGATGCCGGTGATGATGATGATGATTTACCAAAGTTCTGGCTGCCGATGTGAAAAACTTACAAAACTCAAAAAGTAAAAATATGTACAAAATTTATTTCCAATGAGAATTTTTTACAAAAACCTCTCTCTCTCTCTCTCTCTCTCTCTCTCTCTCTCTCTCTCTGCTGAGAGTAGCACCAACTGTTGCTGTTTTAGTTGCAAAAATCCCACATCCCCCTTCTGCTCCTGGGACTCCCCCTTTCTCTTTCTGCTGTTTGCTAGAAGTGGGACAAGCAGGGAATGGCTTGAAAAAAGACAAATGCTTTAACCCAACACCATGCGTTCACAAGAATTACCTTTCAAGTTTACCATTCCTCGGAGATATCGTACAAAATCAGGATTAATATCATCAAATGAACAATCATCGATGACGTTCATCACACTGTCCTCCACCACAGGAGGTCTTCCGATATTCATCTCCTCCTCTCTACCCCGTATCATGAGCATAGGACCATGGAAGTTGTCAACTGCTGCAGTGTGCCGATTCACTCGTCCTATCATGGCAATATGAACATCATTGTATGCCACAATCTCTTCAGACTCTGCAGATAGAGGTGTTGTTGTCTCCTCCATACTATTCAAGTGGGAGGGTTCATTCCTTCCTTGCTCCTCTTCATCTTGACTTAAGTCAATGAACCCATCATCCACCAATACTTGACCATTCTGCACAGTTTGTTTTTTGCCTTGTCTAATGTTTTGTTCTCTTTCGTCCTGATTTCTCTGACTGACAAAAGTTTCCGCTTCCATCTCCTCCTCTGCGCAATAGCCTTCACCCACTTCCACATTCATTTTTGCACTTAGCCCACTCCAGGGTTTTGTCTCTTCTCCCATACTGAAGTCTCCACCTTCTTCAACAACACATTTTGCCTCTTCTCCCATACTGAAGTCTCCACCTTCTTCAACAACATTCTCATCACTAGCAAAACTTCGTTTTTCACTCAGATCTTCAATACAATGGGGTAAACTTTCGTCCTCTCTGTTCACGTCAACATGATAGGTGTCTGCATGGTCGGTTTCATTCGCAACATTTCCTTCACTATTCAACTCTTTCCCATCGTTAGCATTCCCATGTGCATTGTGTTTCCCACCACGACGAGAAAACTCTACTCCCCGTCTCTTACGACTTGAGCATCATAATTTGTGTGTTGTCGCCCTCTCAAAGTGTTTACCATGCACATTGTGTTTTTTTGACAAATGAATAGTCAATCCGTGTCCATTTTGATACTCCTTATGACACACTGGACACCGAACTGGATTGTGCTGTGTCTCCAGTTTTTGTTTCATGGCTCGACCTTTCTTTTGTCTACCCCTTCTACAAACAGGAGTGCTTTCATCTGCTCCCGCCCTTCTAGAACCTGCCTCATCCTTCCTCTGCTTACCCTTCCTAGCAACAGATGTGGTTTGGTCTGATCTTGCGTTACTAGCAATAGGCGTGCTTTGATGTGACCCCTCCGCTCTACAGACAGGTGTGCTTTGCTCTGATCCTGCCTTTTTGGAATCCGGAATGCTCTGATGTGACCCTTCTGCTCTAGAACCAGGTATGCTTTCATCTGACTCCATCTTTGAACAACCTGGTCTGGATTTATGTGACCCCTCCACTTCCCTTGCACTATCTTCTCCATTGTTGTGTGGTGCAGAAGCTACCAACACAAGTAAAATTTTATCAGGAAGAGACTGCTCGCATAAAGGACAAATTTCAAATTCACGTGCATTCTGAATGTTCAAATTTYCCATTTTTACTCACTGACTAAAAGCAGTATTAAAGCAGAATAGCAGAGATGCTATGTCCAATGAGCTCCAATCCTGAAAATACCAAACAAGGTACAAATAACATATACAAAACAATCAATTGTTTAGATACTCCTAGAATAATACTCGAAGATCTTTTTGAAATGACTTTGTAAACCCCCTTAATCAAGAAAGTGATGGTCTGGGGTTCCACAACAAAAGAAAGAAAAAAACTAAATAACGAGGTCAACCGACATTGCCCAACAAGCAAAATCATCAAAAAGCAAGCAACGTAATGTGACAAGCCGAACTTTCAAAAATTGAAAAGCAACAGAAATGAACAATCCACCAACGACTGCAAGCTGAGGAGCGAGCCCTCAAACGGGCCCTATCAGACATCACATGCTCTGGGCTAAGGCCCCAGGAAGTTGAATGTCCGCCCAAAGTGAAGGCGGGCCTGAATATTCGTCAAACTCTAAGGCCAAAATTCGACATATTCCATATGTGGGTATTCAGGTTCCCGCAGCACGCCAGTTGGTTGGGGAGATGCATGATCCTCACTAAGTTGCGTCGTACAGTTGGCCCAGGCCTTGACAATTGCACCTGGGCACATACACACAAAGCAGGGCCGATACTTCGGGAAAGCAGTACTGCCAACGCACCTACCTAGGAGCCCTGCACAGATGCAGCAAACAGCCCAAGTCCGGAGACTCAGGTCGTGCCCAACTGTAAAAGGTGCCCAGGCCCTCAACTGTAGTCTCGGGCCTGCACGCAGGGACTAAGACCCAACCGAAAGCTACTAGAAGCTTCGAGGCAGGCCACACGCAGCATTCAGGAGGCTGCCACTTCCATAAAAGAAGTGAGGCAGCTCAGGGCAGGCACTCTGCCCAATGCAAGCAATGCGGAAGTGCTGTTGCACTATCACTTGATGCTGCGCTGCGGCCAAGGGCGCTGACAGGCCACGTTGGTGAAGTGGGGCGCTGCAGGGCAGCGGGCCGCAGGCAGCCATAGCTGGGTTGTTGGGCGCCACAGGGTAATGCGGGCGATCTGGTGGTCTTCAGGGAAGGAGGCGAGTGTGCGGAAATCAAGGTCTGACTGAGGGTGACGAAATAAGTACCTAGTGCTTGAAGAGAGGTCGGCTATGGTGACGAGATACGTACCTGGTGCTTGAAGAGAGGTCGGCTATGGAGCGACTTTGGATACCGTGTTGGTGTGGCCTACGGGCTTGAACATTGGYTCATTACTTCATTGTTTTGCTGTATTTGGATGGATTCTYGGTGCTATTGTGCTCTGTACTTGTACACGACTACTCAGACAACTGTGTGATCTTGCAAATCGGTTTTCTTTATATCGTTCACACTCATATTCCTTGCAGCCAGAAATTTGCCAAAAAAAACGGTGCCTGCCTCTTACAAGCACCACTGGCACTGGAGGGGATTGTTAAGGAATGAAAAAAAAAGACATGCCCACCTGGGTCTGCTCCAGCATACACACAGCCTGGCCTGCCTGTCGACAAGTGTCCGTCCACCGGGGGCCAAGCCCACCAACACTACCCGTTTTCACCCGAATAGAACATCCGGTCATTACGACTTCATCTGGACTGGAGGGTGTTTTTAATTTTTTTTTTTGCGTTGGGCCTGCCCAGGACCCTGCCTGGGGGTCATGCCCGGGCGAGCACCCAGGCGTGTATTGGAAAAACAACCAAGATATTTAAAAATAATAATAATAATAATTTAAAATTTGGTAAAGAATTTCGATATGAGCCTGGGGCAAAAGTTTTTCAGTTTATTTTTCTGCATAACATAGTTTTTGTCCGGATCTTGGATAATTTTGTTTTTTCCTGGGACCTTCCCTGGCCCTTGCACGGTCGGGCTGCCCGGGAAAATAGGGTGACCCGGGTGGCCTAGGCTTTTGAGTTTTTTTTCCCCCTTAAATATTTATTGCCTGTTTGGTTTTTTGACTGCATTGTTTATTCGCGAAAGTTTTGAAGACATTGCTTGTGGTGATGCTGGGGAAAACCCTGAATTTTGGGCCTTCCATTCTTCATCTCTCTTTAGAAACCAGCCCGACAACCTGTAAGTCATCGTACAGTGACAGCGTTCTTGCACGAGTAGACTTATGCTTTTTTAAATTTTTATTTTTTTTCCTATTGCTTGCACTAGAAATTTTTTTGCTTTGCCTGCACTACAAACCTTTTGACTATATGCAATCCTTTTGCTGGTGACACCACACGACAGGTGTCTCTAAAGATGGGTGATTCTGGCGCAACAAGAGGTTAATACCAAATGCTAAACCCTAAGCCCTAAACCCTAACACTGTTTGGGGGTCAAAATTTGTGTGTGTGTTTCCGAAAAAAAAAAATATTTAATCACAAATTTTTGCATGTTTTTGTTCGAGGTCAAGTTTACAGTCAGCCGAATTAGATCTCTAATGGCCTCTTTAAAATCAGGATGTTCTCATTTCAAAAAATTCTGCAACTTTGAGAAAAAGTCCAAAAAGTCACATGGCAAACAAGATGAGGGCATATTCACACTAGGGACCTCCTTGGATGTATATGACTTCTTTTCCGACAGAACGTGGATGCACCTAAGTACACAACTTCTTTTTCAACACCGCGTGGTGGATGCACCTAACCACAAATCCACAGAGAACTGGGAAGGTTGTTAAATGACTAGGTCTTGAAATATTTGTAATGCTTAATACATACGTGCGAACACACTGCAAAGTTCATTTTCTATATCACCCACATAAAAAAATATATATATATTTTAATTTGGATCATTTCTCGATATATGCTTGTCATCCTTGCACAGGGGTCATGCTAATCTTCTTTGTATCATTCCAATTTTGACGGATGTCCTGAAGAACACTATACAAGTTCTACTATATCTGAAAGAAGGATTTGCTACAAAGCGCACCTCGAGTAGTTCAGCCTTATGAGATACAAATTATCTTCAATCAGCAATCAAAATTTTCTACTAAACTCACTCCCACTAAACACACCATATCTCTTTTTGATATCTATGCCTATGATGCATTAAACAAGAACTCCCCCCCCCCCCGAGAAGCGCGGGGGTATTTCCGGTCGTTGAAGCCCCAGGGGGATCGTACAAATTTCAAAGTAGATGCACATTTGATCAACCCTCATGCGTAGATTTGAACAAATCCATACATTGACCTCAACTACAGCTAGTGAAAGAATGAAGATGTGTGAGCACAGACCCAACCTACGTGCTTGACGACCCTGAAAGCCCAGCTATGCACGTTGAACTCTCAAACTAAGTGCGTAAGCGAACAAACCCACCTGCTGCATTTTAATTTTTTGCCTGGACCTAGGGTCTTTCTGGTCCGTGCTACATAGTGCAATAGGAATTGAACTAAAGCTCCCCTGAATGTATATGTAGACAACGTAGTACATAATCAGACCCATAAGGGCCTGTTTGTTTTAGGTTTTTCAAAATTTTTCCTTCTGGAGCTGTGCTTTTTTTCAGAACGAAAAAGGAGGAAGCCAAGTACATAAGACTCAACCATTACATAATTGAAAGCAGAAAGAAACAAGTGTAGAAAACAAGGCACGAGTGCAAAAGGATAAAACTATTGATGAAAACGCTACATTCGGACGGGTGCTAACTCGCCAAGCCATGTGTTTCCTAGGGGGCTTCCACCATCTTTTTCTCTGTCTCTCTCTCTGTCTCTCTCTCTCTCTCTCTCTCTCTCACACACACACACACACACACACACACACACACACACACACACGCACACACATGCACACACACACACTGCAGGACAGTGGACAGGGAGCACAGGCAGCAACAAAAAAAAGGTCAAGGAGAAGAGCCAACGTCCAAGCTACTTCACACGTAGTCGAAGTACTAAGAGCAACAAGTTATGATACCATAGCAGAACCTATGAAGCACGTACCCCAACCCTCACACGTCAAAAGTTCATTCTCCCTCTCTCTCTTTCTCTCTCTCTCTCACACACACACACACACACACACACAAACACAACAACGTATAGGGACCAGAGGTAGCAACAGAAAAAAGGCCAGCTAGGGAAAAGAATGGTGTCCAGGGAGTTGGAGAACAGGCACCGGGAAGCTCACCTACTCGTAGATCCCGATCCCGCTCCCTCTTGGCACAAACTTCAACGGCTGCTTGCTGTGTACGACCTTGCAGATCGCCTCTCGTGCAGTTGCTTTCACACGAACATACATGCCACACCGCACAGAGTCAGATGCCATCCAGGCACAAACACAACACACAAACCCATACCAAGCGCGGTCATACATTGTTCATGTTACCCTCTCTCTCTCTCTCCCTCTCTCTCTCTCTCTCTCTCTCTCTCTCTCTCTCTCTCTCTCTCTCTCTCTCTGTGTGTGTGTGTGTGTGTGTGTGTGTGTCTCTCCCCATTCTCTCTCTCTGTGTGTCTCTCTCTGTCACTCTCTCTGTCTGCTGCTTGGCACACGAAAGTGCGAATGTATCCGGTCGATGTCTGCGCCAGATACATTCGCACCTTTTTTTTTGGACAAGCTAATCTTCTCTATATCGTTCCAATCCTCTCTCTCTCTCTCTCTCTCTCTCTCTCTCTCTCTCTCTCTCTCTCTCACACACACACACACACACACACACACACAGACAGACAAAACCCAAAAAAAAGGAAAAGTGGCAGTGTATATTTCCAGTATCTCGGCCAAGATTCATTCCGATTTTGCTCAGCCTATAGGTAGACGTAGCCACTCTCCATCTCTCCAACCATGACCGCCCCCGCCGGGGTCATAGGTGGACAGAGAGAGAGAGTGGCTACGTCTATCTATAGGCTGAGCAAAATCGGAATGAATCTTGGCCGAGAAACTGGAAATATATACTGCCACTTTTTTTTTTTTTCGTTTGAGGATTAGCAAAATTGAAATGAATCTTCGCCGAGAAACTGGAAATATACACTGCCACTTTTCTTTTCTCGTTTGTGTGTGTGTGTG
>BFEA01000701.1:161492-171516 GCA_003427395.1 Chara braunii | reverse complement strand
GTGGGTGAGTGATAGTCTACTTTGATTTTGGTCAAGGTAGATTATCATTTACAGTGTAATCAGTGAGGGGATTCTGCAGACTGTTGAGGGTTCAGCCTCCTGATAAGTCGGTGAAACTCCGACGAAACAGTTTTTCACAGCCCCTCGTGTGTTGTCCTCTTCTCTCTCTCTGCCTACGGTTTACCGGGCAGTTCTGTTTGTGTCGATATATATATATATATATATATATATATATATATATATATATATATATATGTATATATACACACACACACAGAGAGAGAGAGAGAGAGAGAGAGAGAGAGAGAGAGAGAGATGCGCCTATGTGTATATGTCTGTACTGGCTTCTTTCAGCCTAGGCCCACGATTCAGCGGAGAATTCTTGTGTCAGTATAGTCCGTATATATACATCATCAAATTGAAAGACAAATGCCACACACACAACACATACACATATCACACACACAGCACACATGCCACACACATAGCTCACACAAAGAGGACACACAGCATACACACATCACACACTTTGTTGCCACCTGTTTTGTTATATTTGGCTGTTCCCTTCCTCTGGTCTTCCGTCTAACTCCGTCCACCTTCCTCTTTCCTGTCCTCCCCTCCACCATCGTCCTCCTTTTCCGCCTCAGTCCTCCTTCCCTTTGCCATGGTCTTCGTTGTTGTCTCCCACGTGGCTCAACTTCGGAAGTTTCCAACAATGACTTTTCCCCCAGAAACTGGTTGGATATCCGGCCGGAATGAGTGCATACAGGCCTTTTCCCAACTCGATCCGTGTTCACTGTGAGACTTGGAATGTGTTCCTGTCGTTGGCCATCATGTTCATTGTCAGACTTGGAGTGTGCTCCGATTCACAGTGTCACAATACCGGTGTGGGTGAGTAATAGTTTACTTTGAATTTGGTTAAGGTACATTATCGCTTACACTGTAATGAGTGAGGGGATTCTGCAGACTGTTGAGGGTTCAACCTCGTGATAAGTTGCTAAAACTCCAATGAAACAGTTTGTCACAGCCCCTCGTTTGTTTTCTTCTTCTTTCTCTCTTCCTCCGGTTTACCGGGCAGTTCTGTTTGTGATATACGATAATTTTATATTATACGAAATTTTTATCTTGTTTACAATTTTTTTTATTCTTTGCGCTGCTGTTGCCCTCTGAACTAACAGTGAGTAGTGCAGCACTGGAGTCTACAAGCAGCAGGGCATTTTCTCTGTCGTTAGCATGCCCAAGTTCATCATCGTGTTGTGCATAAAGGTCAGTGTGTTATGAACTTGGTTGTCTGACAATTTGTTTGCCACTCACACACAGAAGAACTCACACACGCCCATACATGCATGAGACAAAGGGGAGGAGGAGATAGAGTCCAACTGCACACAGACCAAAGATAAGCCGCGGAAGATTAACCATCCACAAATGGGGATAACACACACAGTGTTTCTCTCTCTCTGACAAACTCCCAACAACCAATCACAAGATGACACTGCAAAGATCACAATCGGAATATAACACAGATGATGATCCAACTCAACTCAATTAAACCCAAATCGTTCCAGAGTTCAACCCAGTGTCTCGCCACCCCAGAACCACACACTCCACCCTCTACTCCACTCTCAGACTCTAGCGCTGTACTGGAACAGCCTCCCAAAACTTGGTTGGCCACGGACACTGTCATGCGAAAATGAATTGTCAAAAGTCCCAAAACGATTTCTCTACCAGAGTTATCGACTTCCTACTCTAGCCTAGACCTAGACATCTACCGTTGCTGTTTCGGACTCTCGGCATCTACCGGACCCGGCTATAGGCTATTGCACCGTCTAGCACTGTATGCCACTTAGGGCCTGCCTGTCCTAGGGGTAGCCGGGCCTGCTCTCGGCAGTTAGGGTAGCTGTAGGAATTCGGTTAGTACCGGGCCTGTATTTTCCCGGATTTGCAGATCTGTCCCTCACGAATTTCCTCACAGGCGGGTCTCTCGGTTAGCCCTCAGCCAACCAACATTACAAGACTAACCCCGCGGGTTAGTATAGAGCCTTGCAGTCAATCTCGGCAGCAGAAATCATCAAGTCATTTCAAGTGTCTTCTCCCCTCCCCGCACTTCAAAAAATTTCAATTTCCTAAAATTTTCGCTTCCCTCTTTTTTTTTTTCCCCTTCCAAAAAACAGAACCTTAGGATTCTGGCTCCTTTTCCATTCTCGGGACCGTCAGTCCGGTTCCTATTTCCCCGTGGAGCGTTGAGGAAGGATGTACCGAACTTCACTCCAGCCTAAGTAAGCATGTCCTATTTTGTTACTGTCCTTTGTGTCTATTTGGTATCATTTGCGTCTAGGTGATTGTGACTTCTTTTTGTTGGTTGTGTCTGGCTACCACGGCCTGCTCTCTCTCTGTCGATTTGACCACCTGATTGTCAGCGCTTACTAGAACTCTTAGTGTGGCGTCCCAACCTGCTGTTTTGCTAGATCCTTAGGCGTTGTCCATCATGATAGATTCACAGAGTCCTAAAACCCTAAACCCTAGCTTGTTGTCATCTTGACTGAGTGTGCCAAGTGCTAAAACAGTTCATGGGTGTATTGTTGAGGTAGTCTCAATGGTAGACTACCCGTTTTGGTGGACTAAGCGGTGTAGCTCAATAGGTATCACACACAATATAGCATGCAGTATATAGCATGCAGTATAGCACACAGTATAGCACACAGCATAGCATACAGCATAGCACACAGTGTAGCACACAATATCTCACACACTATAGCATGCAGTTGAGCACGAAGTGTAGCATTGAGTATACCACGCAGCTAGGATACAGTGTAGCACACAGTATAACACACAGTGTAGTGCGCAGTATACCATGCAGTATAGGATGCAGTATAGCATCCAGTATAGCATGCAGTATAGTACACAGTGTACCACGCATTATAGCATGCAGTATGTCACGCAGTATACCACAAAGTATAGCATACTTTAGGAATGCTAGTATGGAAGTAGACGAATCACATGCAACGGCCTGTCTGTGAAAGACACACATAGTGTGGCATTTTGGGGGACTCCCAGTAAAGCACGTGGCATAGCTTCTTTCTTTCTGATCCGAAGGGAAGGATTCGTATTGCTATGAAAGGAGATAAGTTGCGGTTACAAGGATGTTTTCTTCTATCACATTATGAAACTAATGATGTCACTGCATTTCAAGAAGATCGTATGTACTCTCTCTCCTTGGGGAGTCTAAGATAACTGCAGCTCAGCATAAGGGCAGTCAGATGCTTGCTCTGTAATAGGACATAGTACAGTTGATGCAGCTGTTGCATTGTGCAACTCGATCTCATTTACTGTACTGTGCTTACCAGTTGGGTAGGTCTGGGTCTCTCGTTCAAATTATACTACACAGACGGACACACACACACACACACACACACTCACACACACATACACACACACACACAGGCACATAGAGTGTGTGCGTTCATGCATATTAGAAGTTATTCATATGCTCCTGTAGTATTCCCAGGCGATTTGTGTAGGCCAGCCACTTCACCCACTGGTAGATGTTTGATCCATCTTTTTGAGATAGTTGTACATGGGTCCATTGTCTTATTGCTTATCTTATACCCTATCTTTACTTTGTAGCGTTCTAATCCTCTTATACCTTTGTCTGGTCTCTATATTATCCAATTATTGGGAATGTTTCCTCTTCCAAGGTTTTGCTTCTCCTTTTTTGTCTCCATGTTCTGACCTTCCTCATATTCTCTAAGTTGAAATTTAGGTTTATTATGCTCTCTTCTTTGATTTCTGTAATTGATTTGTGTTTGTTCAGTAACTCGTGTACCTCAAATTCCGCTATACTACTTTTGGATGGACAACGGTTGAAAGAGCAAGGTTTGTTTTTTTTCTTTTTTTTTTCTTTTTGAAAAGGAAACCAAGTGAAAAAAGAGGGGGGGGGGAAGGTGGAAGAGAGGAGTGGAAAGAGAGAGGTGCCAGAACACTACCCTCCTCCGCTCTCCCCCTCTCTTGGCAGATCAACCCTTTTAACGGGCTGGTGCGGCTCAAAAGAAAAAAACACCCTTTTTTCCAAGAAATTTCTAGGAAGTTTCAACGCGAGAAACATACACTACAGGCATAACCTGCACTATCACTATACTATGCCTTTTAACTTTTATGTAAAAATTGTATATATATCAAGAATGGACTGTCAAGGGTGTTTTGCARTGGTTTGCAGTCATTTCCAGCACGTGCAGTAAAAAAAAAGGGTGAACTTTTAACCTCTGCGAGTCTGCGGTAACTTCTTGTAGAAGCCATATTGTTCAAGTGTGCTCTGTGTTTAATTCTAAAGAATTTTGAAATTGAAATGTTTGCAAAATTTGTGGTGTGTATGTGTGTGTGTGTGTGTGTGTGTGTGTGTGTGTGTGTGTGAGAGAGAGAGAGAGAGAGAGTCATATTGGCTGACACTGGTTTATTGTTATCTGGTGGGTAACTCTACATGATCCAAGAATACGCCTGGTGTTTTGGACAGGGTATTTGAGTTTACAGTCCAGGAAGGCAAACTGTTCATGTTGCAGTGCAAACTGGCAAGAGGACATGAACTGGTGCCATCAGAATCGTTACAGACCTTATCTCATAAGGACTAGTCAATCCCGAGGAGCGACTTGTACCAGCTATTGTTTAAGCAACTTACATGTATGTCACAGAGAGAGAGAGAGAGAGAGAGAGAGAGAGAGAGAGAGAGAGAGCAAAAGAAACTTGGCAAACTTCTCATGTGGATTCTGAACAGTACTCAAATATATTATTGCATAAAATTGGATGAGGGTTACTCTTGTGCTTGCCCTGTGCCACCCTTGAAATTTTCTAACTAAAATTATAATTTTTTTGAGAATTGTTTGTGATCTTGGTAGGTGTTGTTTGAAAAATTTTAACTTATCTTTTGAGAATACACTGTACCTTTTTACAAATATTTTGGAAGATGTATGATACGCAAACTTATTAACATAAACACGATTGTGTGTGCTTATTCCTCTCTTGCTGTATGTGGGGAAAAAAGTTATAATTCTATTATACCTGTTTTTTTCTCAAGCATTCAAATGGCTTCTCGTGCAACTTCCAGGAAACAAAGTCTTGGGGATATTCCTCCTATCGACACAATATCCAGACTTATGAGGAAAGCTGCACGTATCCTTCCAAGCCTCAATTCGATCTTTTCTGACAAATTTACTTAAATGCTTGAACACCTTGCCCTTGAGGCTAGATGTTCACCTTGGATGCTCATTCCGCCGATACTCTCAGTATGTGGTTTCTTAATGGGATCAAGGGCACAACTTGCAGTGTCTAGACACCATTGGAGATTGTCACCAATTTTTTGGAGTGTTGTACTGGGATTCAGCGGGATGGGAAAATCACCAGCACACATGAAGATTTTATCATGTTTGGACAGAGCAGAGATGGAGATCAAAGCTATGATGGAAAGCCAAGCTGCGAATCAAGATGCAACTCCAAATGACATCGAGAAAAAGAAGATCAAGTTTCACCTGTCCGGTGTAAGTTATGACATAAACTGTGTCTTGACAATCTCTGAATTGCTCTACCTCCTACAAGAAAAAGGAATCTCAATCCCGAAAAAAAAACCAACAACACCTTAAGCACTTTCTGCTTGAATCGGCTGAGAGGGAAACAAAGCACACATGAAACAAAGGAGGCATAAATAACGAGACTTATCAAAACTATGAGATCCCTATTTATTATTTTGAAGGCTCCATGAGTGCAAGTTGTGTTTCAATATCTTGTCGTACTTCACTACGTTTTAGCATTATCCAATGTATGTAAAAAACCACGTCCTTCTCCTCCACCTCCTGCATCTTTTAGACATTCTGGCGCAATATCCACCAGTTTCGACTGTGCCCAACTGTGGCATACTGCGTAGCCACACGGGCCTTGCAGGGCCGGTCCCGCACTTTCAGCCTAAAAGCCTAAAAGAAAGGGCTTACAGGCCCCGGTCGTTTCAGTCTGAAAGCTGAAAAACGAGGGCCTGCAGGCCCTACTCCGTTTCAGCCTATTTTTGGGCCTTTCAGGCCCAGAGGTTTTCCAGCCTGAAACGGAGGGCCATTTTCAGGCCCTCATCGTCTCGACCAACCCTAAGACTCACGCACGAAAACAGGGTTTCGGAACAGGCCAGAAATAGCCTGTTCCCCACGAGTTTGAGCAGGAGCTGCAGCGGCAGCCCCTGCCTCYCTACGRMATAGGCAAGAGCAGCCTYTGGACKGCTCGCCCTGCAGTCAGGAGGCAYCCGGTAGTACATAGGAGTTCCCATGCACTTCACGGGGAGGTAGTTGTCAGTAGGCACGAGTAGTCTTCAGGATTTCGGCCGCAGCACTCAGGAGGAGCGTTGCAGTAGTCTTCAGCGCAAGGCAGTAGTATTAGCGCTAGTAGTACTCTTCGCCGCTGGGCGCCCATAGCCATAGCTGTAGTCTTCAGCGCTGGGCACTATACTAGCCACTAAAGTAGTAGTTGGTAGTAGTATCGGAGAGAGACACTGGCGGAGGCCAGTGGTACTTACCTGTGGCGCCATCGCTCCAACTCCATCTTCGGTGAACCTGCATCAAGACGCCAGCTTTACAGGTTAGTACTGGACTGAGAGAGAGAGAGAGTTCTTCTTCTTCCTCTTCTAAGTCCACCATCTATTCTTCCCCTCTCACTGCCTACCTCTCAGTATCCATGGACTACGAGAGAGAGCTGTGACATGAGACTTCACGACATTGGATTCAGACTTGACTTCGGGATTCAGACATTCGATGAGGATTATTTGGGACCTGTACCGCAGACTTGGAGTTGACGACATCTCCCATCTTCTCCTCCCTCTGCCTCGTTTCTTACCCCCTCCTCTTCGTCTGTGTATGTCTGGGTCTGGCGCTGTCCTTCTGTGTGAGCGCCAGCCCTTCACACCATTGTACGATGATGATGTATGTCAAGACTGCATTGCAACATTGATTGAGTCGGATCATTGATATCTAAAGTCTTCCGCTTCGCCATATTGTACTTTGCATGAGAGGTCGGTTCTTGTTTCTGTTTGTACCTTTACGGTATGCAACACCAACTGTCTTCCTCTGTGACCATCACCCGCCTGCACCAAGCTTTCCTCGCCAATCTTTAGATTGTGAGCCTCGGCTTCTTCAACTCATGCCGGTGATGGCGGACTTCACGTGCGCTATATTGTGATATTTTTTTAGCGAGGGTTCAGTCCAGACGACAAGCATATGCAGAGTTTTGACGATTTTTGTTCGTGTCTGAGAGAGAGAGAGAGAGAGAGAGAGAGAGAGAGAGAGAGAGAGAGAGAGAGAGAGAGAGAGAGAGAGAGAGAGAAGTGAGAGCGTGGGGATGAGAAAGGCGTAGTGGACTATGGTGCTTTCATGTTGTCTTTCATTTAGATATTTGTTTGCAATCATGCTTCACAATGCTCCTTGCTCCCCACCTATTTCTTCTATAGTTGTTTTCAAAATTCTACTCTCTGTATAGAGGTTATCCTTTCTGTTTCGATGCAAGATACTCCTTCCTCAGCTTCCCATAAATTCTTTTCCTACGGCTCTTTGTTCTCTTGTTCTTTCTCTACGTCCAAACCCCCAGTTTCACCTCCTGACGGTTTAACACTGAAATTAGGATTTGAACTTTTAATAATTTTAATAATTTTTTTGGAAATTTCTTGAATTTGTCTGGGTTCAAGGTTATAATGTACCAAATTTGGTCTCATTCGGAGTATTGTAAATTTGAAATTCCTCTGCTGAGATTTCAAAAATTTCTAAAGAATTTCTGAAATAGAATGTTAGCGAAATTTGCAAGAAAGTGCACTTTTGCCTCGATGTTTTATAGGTTAAAAAAAAAAAATCCAAATTGTTTGCATTTAGTTAGTATGGGCACCACTCTAAGAACTGGTGGCAAGTTTGGTTAAGATGACCCTTGGGTTTTGTTATAAATGGCATGACAAGTGGTCTGAAATTTTGGGCCTCCAAAAACCGCCTCTCTCTCTCTCTTGAAAATTCAGTACGTCAACGGTAAAAAACATAGAAATTCGGTCATATTATGACTATGTCTTTCTTCTGTTAACTGACTCTGTGTTCCGAAAATTTGTGTTCTGTGTTGCATGATTTTTATGACAATGTTTGCAGAAAACCTTTGAAAAGATGTTCGACTCTCTGCTTGAATGCATGAACCCTGAACTTGTTGCACTGGAAGATGAGTTAGGGACAATATTTGATAAAATGGATTTACACAAATCATCATCATCAGGAGCAGGTGGACTGGACAAAACAAGTATGCTGAGTCTGAAAAGTGGCGGCAGGTGGGAGATGCAAACTTGCGGAAACCCAAATCGAAAACTGGACCGAACACATGTTGTTCTGACAGGTTACACGCAACCAGAGCGCTTTCTTAGCCTGCATTCAAATAATGGAGATGGTTTAATGAACAGGTTCAACGTTTACATTCCAGATGTGGAGATCAAGATGTATCAAGACACTGATGGGCCAGAGGCACCGGATGAAAGTGTCTTCTCAACTGATTATCTTCCAATTGTTGAGCAAATGGATCGTTACCGTCAAGTCCCAAGTGAAGCGTCGACAAAACTTTTCGAGGTGTGTAAACAGCAAAAACAATGTGTTTTCGGACTTTTTCCTCGTACCTTTTTTTTTAAAAAGTTGAGAATCTGTTTCAAAGTAATGGTCTCCTTTGTATATTTTTTTATCGAAAAAAAAAATGTATTTTTTTTTTAATAGAGAAAACAATTCAAAACATCCAGCGAAATCATGCTGCCCTGCGGTGATAAAAGTACACATAGGGTCAATAAGTTTTCACAAATGGCTTCTGTCCATTGGTGGGGAGTAACACTTGCTGGAAACTGGGGGAACATTACCAGCTTCGATTTAGCTGCTTTTGTGTGTGTTTTTAGTTGTTCTATTTTTCCACATTCATTGTCATTTTTCTCACACCAAGCCTAACTGCAGTGCTTTGGTTTCAATGTGTCGAACAACTTTTCAAAAGAATATGGTTGTTACACCATCCTATCGCAGAGCAAGGGGCCACCAGAGTGACACATTACTGGCTCAACCATAACTCCAAGGCAAAATTTATCAGTGAATATAACTATTTTCAGAAGATTTCGAAGGACCTGCAGAAGACGTCCGGCGATGGAAAGGGAGGTCAGTTGTAATATTGTCCTATGAATTTCATTCTTCCAAAAAAAATATTTTCAACGCGAAACAGGTGTTTACAACAGGTCAGTTTGAAATATATTCGTACCAACTATCAGTCATACCGTTTTCCCTTAAAACTTGTGTAAGTCTCACAGTTTTGCATATCTGACAAATTTTCTCTTCGCATGCCTTGCCTACAAAATGGGCTTGTCTACAAAATGGACTGCTTGGTTGGACGAACAAGGTCTATCTCTGCAAGGAAGAAAACTTATAGAAACTGCTAAGCGACATAAAGAACGGCCCGCATTCTAGCCCGATCATTATCACGGATGGTACAGATCTCGCACTAACAAGAACAAATTCTCATCAGCATGAGATCTCCCACCCTCGATGAACCGACCTGCCGCACAACCTATTGAAAACATTGTTTTTGTGGGAGGCCTACTTTTATTTTTGTGGCCAGCCTATCTATCTAGCGGGTGACCTACCTACCGTGCGGCCTATATGTTGCTATAGCGCCCTACCTTTTTTTATTGTGGGTGGCCCACCACGGTGCGACCTATCTCTTGCTATAGCGGTGCTGCCTACGACCTACTGCGCGACCTACCAGCGGCGCTGCCTACTACCTACAGAGTGACCGATGACAACTTATAGGGCTGTAGCGCTCTCTCCCTCTCTCTATCTCTTTTTGTCTCTCTCTCAACCCCCTGCTACGTGAATCAGTGGTGCTCTGAGCGCGCTTCTTCTCAGTGTGGTTAGACTTGGCCCTACGCGCTTTGATGCTATGTGAATTGGTTCTCTCTCTCTCTCTCTCTCTCTCTCTCTCTCTCTCTCTCTCTCTCTCTCTCTCTCTCTCT
>BFEA01000701.1:62739-120541 GCA_003427395.1 Chara braunii | reverse complement strand
AACAAAGCTTGGATAGGCCCGCCTGAGCCACGAGGCCGCCATAGAAATGTCAAAGGGCTCAAAAGTCAAAGTCCCCCTTCGAAAGCCCGGTTCGGACTCGTGCCTCTTCGGTACCAACTAGGCTTGGATAGGCCCGCTCGATAAAGTCTTCGCACGGTAAAGTACTCGCTCGGTGAAATGTGCCCTCTCGGTAAACGTATCCGCTCAGTAAAGGTGTCCGACCGGTAAATGTATCCACTCGGTGAATGTGTCCGCTCGGTAAATGTATCCGCTCTGTAAATGTGTCCGCTCGGTAAATGTGCCCGCTCGGCAAACGAGTCCGCCCGGTAAAAGAATTCGCTCGGTAAATGTGTCCGCTCGGTAAACATGTCCGCTCGGTAAATGTGTCCGCTCGGTAAATACATCCGCTCGGTAAATGTATCCGCTCGGTGAATGTGTCCGCTCGGTAAAAGTGTCCGCTCGGTAAATGTGTCCGCTCGGTAAATGTGTCCGCTCGGTAAATGTATCCGCTCGGTAAATGTATCCGCTCGGTGAATGTGTCCGCTCGGTAAAAGTGTCCGCTCGGTAAATGTGTCCGCTCGGTAAATGTGTCCGCTTGGTAAATGTATCCGCTCGGTAAATGTATCCGCTCAGTGAATGTGTCCGCTCGGTAAAAGTGTCCGCTCGATAAATGTGCTCCCGGTAGATGTCCACACGGTAAAATGTCCCCTTTGGTATGGTGCCCCCTTCGGCAAAGTATTCCTTGATAGAGCGCCGCCTTGGGTATAGTGCCTGCTGGTAGGGTGCCCCTTTAGGTAGTGTGCCCCTCCGTTGAAAGTGTCCCTCTTCGGTAGGTGCGTGATCAAAGATGCTGCCTTGTGCTGTATCTCGTCCGTCGGCGTATCTCAGCGAAATCCGTAGTCTCCCCCCCCTTACGTTCCAGTGCGGGCGCTAGTGCGCACAAATGCTCACGGCCCTCCCTCGTTAGCCCGTTCGCGGAAACGAGCAGGCGCCCAGCTGGTTCCCCTCGACCCTCTCCCGGTGCATGGGGTGCGCAGGTACAAGCAAGATTCCAAGCAGCAGCTCCCCGTGCGCGCTATAGTGTGCGAACCTCCGCGCGACAGTCTCCCCGTACCCGCGGTAATGCGCGGGTCTTCCCACGGGTGGCTCCCAGTTCGCGCGATGATGTGCGGATGTGCGCTCTTGGCGAGGGAGTGTGCGCGAATACTTACGAGGGGGCGCGCGTAGAGCACGAGTGCGCGCGGATGCACGCGTGGGTGCACATGCAGTGCGCGAATGCGCGCGTGGGTGTGCGCGTAGTGTACGAGTGCGTGCGAATGCGCGCGTGGGTGCAAAAGCAATGCGCGAAAGCGCATGAATGCGCGCGTGAGTGTGCGCGTAGTGTACGAGTGCGCAAAAATGCACGGGAAGGTGCGCGACTGAGTTCCGCGCAACTGCGCGGATGCGCGCCTGTGCGCGGACGTGCCCCGCGCAACTGCGTGGATGTGCGCTTAATCGTCAGAAACCCCGCACAACCCCGCGGATGTACGACTAAGCGTGGGTAAACCGCACGCAACTGCGCGGGTGTGCTCCTGCAAGCGAGTGGACTCCGGGCAACTCCACGGATGTGCGCGTGTCTGCCCCCTACCTCCTTCGTGCGTCCCCGAGCTCGTGCCTCCCATCCGTTCGTTCCCCCGCCTTGCTCCTCTCTGTCCTGCGCCCCGGCTCCCGTGCGCCTTATCTAGTTTGTCAGGCCTTTCCCCCAAGTGTGCCCCTCGCCTCAGGTGCACCGAGGCTGCAAAGGCTTGCAGCGCCTCGGTACCGTGGCTGCGCCCGGGCCTGATTGGCCTCCGAAGGGGTCCCGGTGAAAAAGGCCTTCCCATCGGGAACTGGGCCCTTTGCAGCGGCCCGGTACCGTGGCTACCCCGAGCCTGCCCCAAGCCTCGGCGGTCCCCACGCTGTAATGGTCCCGCCCCTTAAGAGGGAAAAAGCAGTCAGGCCCTCTGAAATAAATACTGGGCCCATCGCTTATTTGGCCTAACCGGTCCCCGTGTCCTACCGGGACCGCCCCCTTCGAAAGAAGGAATCAACCGGCCCCACGGGCCCTTTGCCCATAGCCTGTATCTCTTAGTGTCGTGGCCCCCGCGTGGCCTGGCCCTGCCACTTGTCGTCGCAGGGTATTCTTTGGAATTCGGCTGCTCGAGGCAGTTTTAGTCATCGTCGTCGCTTAAGATGTCAGTGGGCTCACTGTAAGTGCCCATCGCCCCGTTCCCTTGACCATTCAGCCAACATTCAGTATCATTCCAACCTTCCGCGGTCGCGCCCCTTTGTCCGACCCCTCGGTAATTGCCCGCTGTGGCAGCCTCTTTGTGCTTGCCAGTGGCTTTCGTCTTGGGCTCTTTCCGCAAAGGTACCGCTGTTCATCGCTCGTTCTCTGCTCGAACAGGATATCGTAGTTCGTCACCTTCCTGATCAACTTGTCGCGGCATTCTTCCCATGGCCGGTGAGCTTCAGCCAGGTAAAAGCCAACAAATAGAAACCTTGATGCGCGCCCTTGCAAGAGAAGTAAAGGGCGACGTAGGGTTGGAGCCGCCCGACAGCAGCCCCCCCCCTATTCTCGACGTCCCCGGCGAGCGATCTGGGAATATCCAGGAAAATGGGAGGAGAAAAGCTGACTCCTAATCTCTACCCATCAACCCAAGATCGTCTTCTTTTTCCTCACCGAGTCCCTTTTTGTTGCTTCTTCTTCTTTCTTTGCTTCTTCTTAACTAATCTTTTTTTGACCCCTAATCGGTTGGTGGACCTCCGTTGCCTGTTCTCATAGCGGCGCTGACTCTCTGTCTTGTCCACTACCAGTATGACCTTAATAGTCTCCTTGCCCTTTCGCTTCTTTTCCTTCCTCAACCCGGCCGACTCTACGACTTCGCACTTCTTCTTCCTCGTGCCTTTCCATTGTCTACGCTTGACCCCTAGGGCCTTCTCTTCCCCCTTTCTTGTAGATATCTTAGAGGATTCTCCTGTCTCATAAGTGACCACCCTTGTAGGGTCTGCTTCGCGCTTCTCCAGACATCCTTCTAGCCGCTTGTCGACTTCTTCTTTCTCTTTATCCTTCCGCAGATGCAAAGTAGGCTCCTTTCGTTCCTTAAAGACTTTGAAGCGAGCACTTGATATTGGTTCCGCCCACCTAGCCCCATCTAGTTCCTCTATCACATAGGCTCCACCTCCCAGACTCTTTACCACGCGATAGGGCCCCATCCATCGGTTCCCTAACTTCCATGTCCAAGTCCTCTCTAACGAAGAATCGTAAAGCAAGACTAGACCTCCCTCGGGTATCCCTTCTTGCCTGACTCGGATGTGCTTATCCCATCTCTCCTTCTCCTTTCCCCTCTGGATCTTTAGCTTTTTCGTGGCATCCAGGGTGCTATCCTCAAGAGTCTCGGCTATTTGTTTGACTCGAGCGGCCAACAACTGTTCTCTAGTCGAGACTTCCTCCCAGTCAAATCGTCTGCCAAGAATCGATATGGAATTCTATTGGTAAGGGGCAGTGTCTGCCAAGCCACAAAGTGTAGGGGGGATATCCAGTGGTTGATCGAACGGTAATGTTATCCGCCCAGACAACGAATCTTAGATACCTAGGTCACTTCTTCTCCCTACCTTCGCACCATTTGGCGAGCGCATTCACTAGAGACTGATGTCCTCTCTCTACGGGAGCGTTAGTTTGGGGATGGTACGCCGTAGATAGCGACACCCGTATCCCCGCCATCTGGAGCAGTTCCTGGACTTCTTTGGCCATAAATTCTGACCCTCTATCCATAACAATCTTCCCCACACAACCATACCAAGTGATATACTCCGTTAGATATCCACTAACAGCCTTGCCTGTTTTCTGCTTCAATGGCCATGCCTCTACAAACCCGGTCAAGTCGTCCCTAATGTCAATGATATAATTCATTCCCCCTTCTCCTTTGGGCATGTTAACTAAATCCACGTGAACTTTTTGACCTACGGCTGTAGGATACGAAGGAAATAGTGGTTCCTTATACTTAATCACAACCCTCTTCTGACACTCCACGCATGTGAGACAATACACTTCCACATCCCTATATAGACCATCCCACCAATAAAGGTTCCTGACCTTCTCAAAGGTTCCTTTCACTCCTCTGTGTCCCTCAACGACGCCGTCGTGAAGTTCCGCTATTATGTCTCGTTGCTCATCCCTGTCACAGACGACCCTCATAGGCATCCCGTTCTTAGGTGGCCTCTTAAAGAGGTGACCCGCCCTTAAACAATACTGTTGAGCCTCCTTCCTAACCTTGTCATCCAACTCGGCCTCACCTATGAGATACCGATCTATCCGTTGGTATTTCCCCGTATAGAGGTTCTCGAGGAACAAGGGAGTCCTGGCCGTACTTGCTTCTACTCTTAGAGAGTCTATCTCCATCTGTAAAAACTTGTCAACTCCTCCGGGTGATCCTAGGTTCCCTTCTTCTAACGCAATTCGCGATAAGCCATCCGCAACTGAGTTCTTAGCCCCCGATATCCGTTCCACCATATAGTCGAACATTCTTATATGCATGAGCCATCTAGTAATTGTGGGATCCGTCAACGAAAAATCTTTTTGTAGGACGGTCGCCACCGCCGTTGGGTCAACCCGCAGTACAAACCTTCGACCGTAAATGTAATGACGAAAGACATTCAGGCAGTGTAGGACTCCTAGGACTTCTTTCTTAAACTGTGAGTAGTTCCTGTCAGTGGTGTTTAAGGTCTTACTCTCGAATCTAAGAGGTCTCTCACGGCCCTCCTGGTCTTTCTGAGCTAAGACCCCCCCAACAAAGGCAGGCCCCGCATCCGTGCATACTACAAACGGTCGCTTCTCCTCGTCCTCAAAGTAAGGAACACCGAGAACTTGTCCCCCTTCTTTAAATTCATCCTTTAGGGCTCTCGAAGTATCCTCTTGCTCACTCGTCCAACTCCATTCCACTCCTTTGCGCAAGAGCCTTCTTAGCGGCTTGGCTTTTCCAGCATAGCCCTTTATAAAGTTCTTCCAGAATCCAACTACCCCCGAAAACTGACGTATATCGGTAATATGCCGTAACGGAGTAGGCCAGTTCATAAGCTTTTCTAACTTCGCGGGGTCCGGTCTCCTACCTTCCTTGTCACAGATGTAACCTACTATCTTTATTGAAGACATTGCCCACCTACTCTTAGTTCCACTTATGGTTAGATTTGCATCCTCCAACTTCACCAGCATCTTCTTAATATCTTCAGCGTGGGTAGCGACGAACCACCTTACTCCAGGCCTCACCTCAGTCTCGTCCTTCTCATAGGGTCCCTTGATTGGGAAGTCATCCAGGAAAACCTCTACTAGATTCGGTATGAGTTCTCCTAGGACAGCCACCATCGCTCTTTGAAAGACCGCCACGCCATTAGTCCATCCCATAGGCACGACCATCATCTGTATTAGCCCCAACGGCGTATGCATTGCAGTTAGGTGCCGGTTTCGGTAATCAAGCGGGATCTCGTCGTAGCCTGAGAAAAGGTCGCAGACCGAGTAAATCGAGCGTCCGGCAGCTCCCTCAGAGAGAAGATCTGCGTTTGGAATAGATCCAACGTCCCTAACTGTAACCTTATTCGTTTTCTGGAGGTCTTGTATCCATCGGAGCCTCCCATTCGACTTCCAAATGAAAAACCATTTGTTGACGTACGCGCTCTCACATGGTTCTGCTACGAACGTTCTTATCTTCTCCTTTAAGAAATCCACTATCATCTCCTTCTTCTTTTGCGCGAACTTCCACCCGGCATCATTCCACGACACGTGCGGCACCGTATAGATCCTTGCGGGTTTAGCATATCTGGGATTTATCCTTCCTCTCTCCGCATCACAAAAGGCTACTGCCTTGTCGCACGCTCTTAAGGTGTCTATTATCAACTCCCTCTCTTCTTTAGTTATGTTCCCGCACCTATGTCCATCCCTTCTATCATGTCATCGGTAATTCTTTGCCCTTAAGTAGCCTTTCGCTCTCTAATCATCTTAGTGATCTCTTCCTCAGTGATTCCTATCTCCCCGGTCCTATCACGGCTGACCGCGGCTGGCTTGACTTTTTGTGCTACTGTTTTGTATCTTTTTCCCCCGCCGTGTGGGGAATTCCTCCAAAAAAGATAGGTTCACGCACCCACCAAACTCGTCGTCGCCAACCTCCTTCTCATAAGCCATCCCATCGATCACGTACTTGCCCTCCAGGTCCTCTATTTCAATCTTCGCCCCTTTCACTTTATGCGGTCCAAGAGTGACTTCCTCGGGGATCATCTGACAACTTCTCGTTTTTAACTGTCCCTTTTTCTGTAGGGAAACCTTATGACGTTTGTCAAATTCATTCACAGTTTTTAGGGTGACTCTGCTTCCTTCGGGTCCGTCTATGGTCACCGTCTGGCTCCCATCACGCTTATTCTCGGTAGTGGCATTGACATGTGTCAGCCATGTTCGTCCAAGGATTAGCTCCGACGAGCAGTGTTCAACTGTGAATACAAGTACAGTGGCCTCGACCCCAGCGACTACGACCTTGGCTTTATGACACACCCCTAGGGCTGGCTGCTTTAGCTTGTTGGCTGATACCATGGTCATGGCTATACTCTTGTCCACCTCTAGACCCAACTTTTGGGTCACTTTATCCTCACAGAAGGTAGACTCAAACCCGTCGTCTACTATAGCTTTCATCCTTATCCCATTGACGGTGGCGTTCAACTTCCCGCTACCAAGAACATAGAAATAATCGCCTCCACCATCATCGGTTTCTACATGTTCTACTCCTCTTTTCTCCGCCGCTAGAACAGATGTCTTCGTTTCTATCTTCGGCTCGCTTGAAGCCGCAGCCTCCGCTAGTGGCACCTTAGCCTTCTTCATCATTCCTATTAGCTCATCTCGCGCTGGTCCACAACTGGCTATGAACTCTTTCAAGGTAATAGGAATGGGCATATCCATAGCCCTCCTTAACGGCTCCCTCAAATCTACCTCATCCAGTGAACTTTTCAAGTGAAACTTCTTGGCCCCTCTTTTTTTAGGGGACTGAGGTAACTTAGGCGACTCCACCTGTTTGTCCGTCATTGGTTGGTCTTGGTCTTCTTTCTTTCCTTTACTCGATTCGCCAACACCCTATGAGCAAACGTAAACTTCATCATTATCCTCGGTATCTTCAAACTTAATAGAATAAATCCTCATCCCAGGACTTTCCGGTAGCTGTTCGAGATCCTCCTCAAATGTCACCCGGAAAACCTTCGCTGCCGCTGACTCTTGTGCTTGTTTTCCCTTTGCCTCATTAATCCTTCGCCTCCTGATATCTACATTGATCTTCATCGAGGGTAAGAAGGGCACTGGTTTCCCTTCATCCGCCCACATCACATACTTCCGATCATCTAACTCGATGATGCCTTCCGTCAGGGCTTCCACCATCGCACGACAGTCTCTCTTTTGGTGGTCCTCATCCCAACGGTAGATACAGGCCTTACTATTCCAAGTCCGCTTCGGACTAGGGTACCCGCGATTCTCCGCTCGAGGAGCGGCTCGAGTCGGGGTCTCTTCCTTTCTTTGATTACTACTTTGTAACTTCTCCACCGCCGCCTTCAGAACCTCTATCTGCTTCACCATCTCCTCCTCTCGTCTTTCAGACCTCCTAACCTCTATCTCTTCCTTCGGCTTCCACCGGCTATCTTTAATGTTGGACCACTTGGAAGAAGTCCCCCATTCTCCGTCGTTCCTTTTTCAATCTCCTCTTCCTCCTTTCTTCCAATCGCTATCACCTCTTATCAAATCCCCCCTCCTAGGCGAGCCTATGCCGACATCTCTTCCTTCAATTTGGGGTCTTCTATCCTCATACTGAGGTCTTCCTCCCCCATTGTCCGCAGTTACTTCCTTCCCTAGTTTGTCGAGGATCCTTGCGAGGTGTGCTTTAGCGCTTTGTCCCTCTGTGTTGTGGACTAGAAGCTTGACTTGACCGAACACCACCTTAGACAGAAGATCCCTCATGATCTTATCGCGTTTCTCTCGGGATAAGAACCCTAAAAATATCCCGCATCGCTCTATCTCCCCCATAAACCCTCCTTCTACCAGGGGATTAGACGCCTTCTCATATCTCCTCGCAAACGCCACTAAACTTTCATCTTCTTGCTTCTTCATCCTTTTTAAGTCGTCTATAGAGTAAGAGGTCTCGTCACATGCGAAGACTCGGGCAACTCTCTCCCTGAACGTCAACCAGCGCCAATTATCTGGGATGGCATCCCTCACTTCACGGTCTATCTTTGGGGCTGTATGGTAGAGGAAGTTCACTATCATATCTTGACCACTCCATTCTGCTCGCATTCCTAACACTTCCCAATCATCTAGGAATTTCATGGCATTCTTCCCTGTAAAGATTGTCTGAATCCCAGCCAGTCCGGGAGATTGTAACGCTGGGGCCCCTAGAAAGGGAGACACATAAGTGTCTAGCGCATACGCCATGGAATGAAGACCCCTCCTGTAAGGCTCACTCGCGACCTCTCTATGAGGTTTTCTTACCCCAGGATCCACAAACCTTGCCATCTTTGTCCTGCTCAAAGCTTCTTTCCTCCAGCCTTCGCTCCTAGAGCTCCGTCCCTCCGACTCCTTGACACGAGTATCTAGTTCCCTTAAAACCCTCCTTATTCTCTTCGCGTCGTTGTTCACGTCGACGCTCATTTTTCTGTCTGGACTATTCGTTCTTGATTCCTGTGTTTTCACTTCACCTCCTATCGAGGTTAGATAAGCTCCTTCTCCGTCCATCCTTCCTAACTAATCCTTGAACACCCTATCTAGCTTTCGGCCACACTCCTTAAAGCGGCTAGGATCCTTTTAGTAGATTCGTCCAACAATTCTTGCAGCTCTTCAAAGTCAGTGGCTTGCCCTTCCGCCCTGATTACCAAAGCAGTGGTCAACAGAGCCTTCGTATAACGCGAGTTAGCTTCCAAGGTTCTCAAGGAGACTACGTCAATCACGTCGTTGGAAAGCTCTTCAGGCTCGCGAACGTCCTCCCTTAGTATAGTCTTTGCCTCCGCTATAGTCTCTCTCCACTCCCTGAAAAGTCGCTCTCCTCCAAATTGCGTCGTACAGATCTCAATCTTTGCCAATCGGAGTTCGTCCGCTGCCTTCCAGATAGCACAGATCCTAGCTTCTTTAATTGCTTTTCTAGTCGCCTCAGCTTCTTCCTCCTGACTCAGCCTTTTGTATTGTATCACTTCTACCCTAGCTCGCACAAGGGACCCTTCAATTTTTGCTCCCCCAACTAGCTGATACTTCCTGGTCTCGCCTCCGGTACTAGCCATTCCTCCTCTCTTCATTTTCTCTACGGATCTCTCTTATCCTCCTTGCTAAAAACTTCTCCCTCCAGTTTATTATCTTTTCCCTTTCCTCCTTATGAATTAAGGTCAGCTCCTCAACCTTCTGTTCGAGCGCCTGTAATTCTTGCACATTCGTAGAGCCGCTGTACTCCTTATACCCGTCCACTAACTGTATTATCTTATCATTTATCGAGTCCGAGTATGTTTCTATTACGAGTTAACCTTCTCGTCACTTCCTCTCACACGCGGGATTCTGCTTCTTGGACTGTCTCGTCCTTCTCCACTTCGTACTTCAGCCATCCTTGGGACCAGACCATCACATCATAGGTTATCCTTCTCTCTGCTCTCACTAGCTTCAGAACCCTAGGTCTCTCTCTCTCAATTGCCCGTTGGGCAAGTTGTCTACAACCCTGTTCGTCTAGAGACCTGGTTGACCGAATTCTGATGACTGATGTCACTCTCCCAGCGAATGACACTCGATTCACCTCTTCCTCTTCAGTTACTGCTCCCGGCATTATTGAGTTCGTTTTGTGCCCTCTTAACCCTCCATACTAGGTCTATTACTGCTAACCATTCATTGTTAGCGAGCGTAAGCCCTTCAACTGGCGGCGACGGTATCCCAATGAAAGGCCTAACGTAGGTACTCCACGAGAAATTCGCCCTTAATTGGTGGAGTCTTCTCTTTTCGTCATGCACTATGTTCGAGGCCCGTTGCCAACATCGACCTTTTTCGTCTTCCTTAAACCTATGTTGCGGCACGTATATTCCCACATCATACTCATCAAGGTTGATGAAGTAGTAGGTGATGACATACATACCATCAATCCCCCATCCCTGACTCTTTAGACCTTCGTATCTCACGATCTCATATGGGATCACTGCTCTCTTCGATATAGAATTAAGGTAACGGACCAACTTCCTCGACTTCCCCTCATCTAGCCTCCTACACCTCCTCATCCTTGGTCAACTCCCTTAGCATGGCTTCTAATCCTGCTCTTGGTTTTGGAAGCATTCTCTCTCTTGGTCTCTCTTGCACTAATCCTTCACTGCCCCCACGACTCCAATCAATCTTCCTCTGTCATTTTTTATCTCGTGCTCACCTTCTACTCCTAACAGGCATGTGTCAAGATAGAGTTCTTCTTCTTGATCTCGTAGGCAAGAGGTTCCTCTCTTAATCTCTATCAACCCTGTTTCATTAAATCGAACTCTCCTACAGATCGACGTGCCTAAAGTACGCAAGTCCTCCTGGGTGCATTTCGTCAAAAGTCTGAGCAGCTGTTGGGACCTCCACCTATCATGGTCACGTTGTCTTAGTTCAGTTGATATATTTCCCCCAGGCTGGCTATTCTCGTTCTCTCTGGCCATTCGGGTTATGGTGTCGGTTTATGAAATCAATTATTAGACCTCGACCGATGTCTATCAATGCTTCGTAAGGAATCCGCGGCCTAAGCAAGTCTTCAAATATCCTGATTTCGGTACTCCAAGCGACTTATTTCCTTAAGGAAAGGAGCCTATCCTTCTCGTCCTCTACCACTTCTCTTGCTCTTTGCCAGCAACGTCCATACACTAAATTTTTCGACCTCTCTGTTGGTAAGTAAATGCCTGCGTCTCTTACCTCAGTTCCTAGGAAGCGTGCGGTCATAACATAGAGGCGGCTTAGTTCCCATGCACTGTCGACCATCTCATAGGCTTCCACCTCATACGGAAACTCCTCCCTTCTTCCTAGGGTACTCAAGGATGCACACACCGCATCAAACTTTTTCTGAGGCGGTCGGTTCCCAGCGATGATCTTGTTATCCCACTCCTCAAGTTTCTCTGCAGACTTCTTATGCCTTACTCGTTCATGGCCCAGCATTTCTGCCACGCTCGCCTAACACAACTGGACTCGTTCCTTGACCAGACGATAGTATTCCCTCTGGGAGGTCCCTAGTTCCACCTTCAGTAGGTAACTGATCTCGGTTTGGTTGGTAATTACCCTCAAAGCCGACTCCCTCATACGATCCAGATAGGGTTGTATGAGTTTAAGCTCTTCAAGGCCAAAGAGATCTATATTAGGAATTCGGAGGGTCCCCTCAACCTTTACCATTCCCCCTTCTACTATGACCCCGAAGGAGAACTGTTCTCTAAGACCCGGCATCCTCACTGACCCCAACTCCTTGCTCTAAGCGCCATATTAATTAAAGGGCCCCAGTTATTGCCGTCAGTAAAACTGTCAGGTAGACTAGGTTCGGGTATGTCGTAAAACAGCACGGGGGTTTCGTCACTAAGCACCTCTTTCCCCTTCTTCTCTAATTCCCTCCTTTCCTTATTGATTATATCTCTAATCCCGTTCTTAAGCGACTCGTGATCAGTCCCTCTCTCCCTTAGCAGAGGCACGTACGGGCGGATGTCGTATTCTCCCGTGTCGAGATGCTTTATTACCAAGACATAAGCTTTCCCCGGAGCATGACTTTCTTCTAGAGATATACAGCTCTYTATTTTGTAAGGGAAGRCYCCYCYACTAGTAAAGGGGAYTAAGGCGTCCAGGGCAGCCGTAACCCTAGGGCAGTAACCAGCCATTTCCCATCTTCTATCGTCTTCTCATTCCCGACTTGCACGTCCCTCGACATAGAGTTCCYTACMATGCTCACYCTAAGCCCCCAACCGTGGYYATTGCACTTCCCACATTTCCTCTTCRTTRACGAATAACGGCTCCTCARGCMAGTCTTCCTGYTGATGCTCCTCTTCCTCGTCCTCGTCCCAGTCCCCGACTCGCCTATAATACGAGCGCAGCTCGAAGAACCCCAGGAGAGACGCCTCCCTAACCGATGGGTCGAACCCCCTCCCACTAAACAGCTCTGCCAACCCTGTTAGATGACTAGGTGGCTCCCGTATACCCCTCTCGAAGGTAGCCCAGAATTCAACCGGTTGATCCTGGTCAGGTGCTTGCCTCAAGCTCCTAGGTGAAGCTGCCCTAATCAGCTCAACTAGCTCTAGACCTTCGTTGCCAAACCGGGGCCCCTCCTTTCAGAGAGCGTAATAGGCGTGGTGTTCGTCGCCACTGTGTAGGAGGTCCTGGATTTCTAGAAAACTTAGGTGTACCTGGACCAACCTGTCAAGTCCTCCAAGATACTCCTCCAAGACAAATAGCAGAATGGGGAGCCTTAAGGCCTTCTCTGAGTGTGGTAAAAACTCTTCCCGGGCTAGACGGAGGGACATCGTGACTGATCTAAATGTTCCTCTTAAGCGGAGCTCCTCCTCCCGGTATCTCTCCACCACCTCCTGAAGTATGCCTATAGCGGGAGTTTCGTCCTCCCACGTATACTGATCAAGACTGGGTATTACCCCAAAGTTCTTATCGCGCGTGCCTTGCTCCACTGCCCTACGAATGATTTTTGAGAGTTCCGACGTTTGATAGTAGAGGAAACCCTTAACCGCCAAGTCCACCGATCCTTGAACCACTCTCCCTCGTCTATCGCTATCGAAATCCACAAGCGGCACCACCAACAACCAAACGCCCGGCCGCAACAGTATTGACCTCCAGGAGCTATCCACTCTGCCGACCCTTGCCACCAAAGTCGATCTACCTGGTAGTGTAAACTCTACCCAATCTTCGTCCACGAATTCCGGCTCTCTGTATCCGAACTGTCCCAATTCTATCGGGTGCTCGACCCTACAGTGAGACATCTAGGCGTCGTCCGCCCTTCCGTTAAGTATCCAGTCCCTATCTACCTCTCCACTTATCTCAGCCTCTCGTAGCTCCTCCCGGATGCGGAACACAAGACGGCGTAGCTCTCTACGAGTGGGAACTGGCCTGTCTAAGCAATAAGTAAGGAGCCACGCAAGTTCGATAGTAGACGTCCCCAGTCGGACCGCTCTCTATACTACCGTTAAAAATCTCTGGTGCACCACTCCGGTACCAAAAATCAGCCCCGTCAAAAACCTAGGGACCATCTCCGACCTCACAGAGGTTGCTCTAGGAAGCTCCCAATCATATGCAAACCTCACAGTGTAGACTGCAACGGTATCTACTCCGCTCCCCTGAGCGAACTCTCTAAAGACCCGGGCACCAAACCTCCGACCTAGCGTTGCTAAACAGAGGAGGGTTGGATAACACCTGGCAGTATCTATCACGAGGCATTCCCACTCTCTCCTCGACAAGTACAGCCTCACGCTCACATCCGCTCGTAAGGGCTCCGCCTCCCTGTCTCTCCTGACACAGGCCCTGGTTTCGGCCTCTATCCTCACCCACAGGAAAACACCGTCTTGTACTATTAATCCCTCCTCTCTGGTAGGTCTGTATTTGCTTTTCCCTTCCAGCGGCAAGCTAATCACGTCGCAAGAGCCCCTCTCCCCGACCAAGAATATTTGAGAAGCCGACTCGATATATACCATTCCTAATCAAAAAACCAAGCGGAACCCTGAATAAATCTCTCCCTGTGTGACTCTCGGATTGTTGAGCTCATAGACCCCCATGACAGGGCCCCTCTGATCCTTCCTGTAACCCTCCAAGACGTCAACAGGCCTAGGAGAGAACCGCCCTCTCGCGTATCTCCCCCTACCCTCGTGTCAAGGAAGAGGTCGGATCAGCGTACCATCATCGCTGGCCTACCTCTCTTACCGCGACATGAGCACGAGCCGGCCAACTCATGTGCTCGAGGGTGGACCGAAGTCACACGCGGATAAGAAGGCGGTGTCCCACTCGTGCATCCTCACTCCTATCCATGCCTCTACTCGTTCCCACCTCAGGCATGGTCTCTCTCCGACACGTGCAGTGTATCAATCCCACCAGCTATCCATCATAATCCACTAGCCTGTCTAATCCCGTTCCCACTCCTTGCAATCCGGGGCACTTCTCCCCTACCCTTCAGACCCTTCAAGTTTTTCCCCTGCTTACAATTTTCTCTCTAGGAATTGATATCAGGGTGGACTGACAAATGGGGTGGGAAAATCAGAATGACCCTCTCAATCACAAGGAAATAGCAGAAAGGAAATGCAAGACGAAATCACGAAATGCGAAAATCACAATCTCACCGGATCGATTGCAAGCTGACAAAGTGTCGCATCGCCCGGTATCTCGTCGTCTGCTGACCACCGATAGGTTGATCGCTCGTAACATGTACAGGTCTCCGTCACAGTCTCGTCCTCTCACGTACCCGCGGTTACAGGCGGACCGAAGTCCCGAGAGGCAGCCTTCCCCGGCAACGGCGCCACTGTCGACCGGGAGAAGGGCTCTGCCAGCCTCCAACACAAACCCTATGTCTCACGCCGCGTCTGTCACCCACGGGAAGGTTGGTTGGGGCTCCTGTAACTTGCACGTGCCACGTCAGTACACATCCAAGACAAAGGGCCGCTCAGACTGACACGAAGCCATGTGATACAAGTCTCAAAGAGTAGGCAGGAAAAAGAACAATATCAAAGTCTCCATTCAGTCAAGTACAATGGGGTGCTCTGCACTATTCCCGATCTCAGGTGAAGTCCCCCTGTCTATGTGCGTGGGGTCTGTTTGAGTGCCTACAGAACACGTGGATAACCTCTGCCTAACTCTCCCCCTCGCAAGGGTTCGCCGATACCTCGCACGCCTGTCCCACGGGATGGTGCTCGAACTCTCTCTGTCAGACGTCTCCTCTCTCGCCCATCGAGGCCATAGCTCAAGCTCGGTCGAGACCATGCCTCGCTGGGAACCCGATCCGATAAGACAACGCTCCCGAGGCCCGTTGGTGGAAGTACCTTTTCAAAGGCCCAGTTCGGAATTGTGCCCTTCCGGTGTCCTCGAGCCTCAAGATGACCGGCCAGCGCCTCCCGACCGCCGTAAACCCCTCGGAATTCCCGGATCACGAAGTACCCCTTCAAAGGCCCGGTTCGGACTCGTCCCTCTTCAGTCCCAACAATACTCGGATAGGTTCGCCTGAGTCACTAGGCCGCCATAGAAATGTCAAAGGGCTCAAAAGTCGAAGTACCCCTTCGAAAGCCCGGTTCGGGCTCGTACCTCTTCGAAGCCAACAAAGCTCGGATAGGCCCGCCTGAGCCACTAGGCCCCCATAGAAATGTCARAGGGCTCAAAAGTCAAAGTCCCGCTTCGAAAGCCCAGTTTGGGCTCGTACCTCTTCGAAGCCAACAAAGCTCGGATAGGCCCGCCTGAGCCACTAGGCCGCCATAGAAATGTCAAAGGGCTCAAAAATCAAAGTCCCCCTTCGAAAGCCCAGTTCGGACTCGTGCCTCTTCGGTACCAACTAGGCTCGGATAGGCCCGCTCGATAAAGTCTTCGCACGGTAAAGTACTCGCTCGGTGAAATGTGCCCTCTTGGTAAACGTATCCGCTCAGTAAAGGTGTCCGCCCGGTAAATGTATCCGCTCGGTGAATGTGTCCGCTCGGTATATGTATCCGCTCTGTAAATGTGTCCGCTCGGTAAATGTGCCCGCTCGGCAAACGAGTCCGCCCGGTAAAAGAATGCGCTCGGTAAATGTGTCCGCTCGGTAAACGTGTCCGCTCGGTAAATGTGTCCGCTCGGTAAATGCATCTGCTCGGTAAATGTATCCGCTCGGTGAATGTGTCCGCTCGGTAAAAGTGTCCACTCGGTAAATGTGTCCGCTCGGTAAATGTGTCCGCTCGGTAAATGTATCCGCTCGGTAAATGTATCCGCTCGGTGAATGTGTCCGCTTGGTAAAAGTGTCCGCTCGATAAATGTGCTCCCGATAGATGTCCACACGGAAAAATGTCCCCTTTAGTATAGCGCCCCCCTTCGGCAAAGTATTCCTTGATAGAGCGCCGCCTTGGGTATAGTGCCTGTCGGTAGAGTGCCCCTTTAGGTAGTGTGCCCCTCCGGTGAAAGTGTCCCTCTTCGGTGGGTGTGTGATCAAAGATGCTGCGTTGTGCTGTATCTCGTCCGTCGGCGTATCTCAGCGAAATCCGTAGTCTTCCCCCCCTTACGTTCCAGTGCGGGCACTAGTGCGCACAAATGCTCACGGCCCTCCCTCGTTAGCCCGTTCGCGGAAACGAGCAGGCGCGCAGCTGGTTCCCCTCGACCCTCTCCCGGTGCATGGGGCGCGCAGGTATGTGCAAGATTCCAAGCAGCAGCTCCCCGTGCGCGCTATAGTGTGCGAACCTCCTCGCAACAGTCTCCCCGTACCCGCGGTAGTGCGCGGGTCTTCCCGCGGGTGGCTCCTAGTTCGCACGATGATGTGCGGATGTGCGCTCTTGGCGCGGGAGTGTGCGCGAATACTTACGAGGGGGCGTGCGTAGAGCACGAGTGCGCGCGGATGCGCGTGTGGGTGCACATGCAGTGCGCGAAAGTGTGTGAATGCGCGCGTTAGTATGCGCGTAGTGTACGAGTGTGCGCGAATGCGCGTGTGGGTGCACAAGAAGTGTGCGAAAGCGCGCGAATGTGCGCGTGAGTGTGCGCGTAGTGTACGAGTGCGCGCGAATGCGCGGGAAGGTGTGCGAGTGAGTTCCGCGCAACTGCGCGGACGTGCCCCGCGCAACTGCGCGGATGTGCGCTTAATCGTCGGTGAACCCTGCACAACCCCGCAGATGTACGACTGTGCGTGGGTAAACCCCACGCAATTGCGCGGGTGTGCTCCTGCAAGCGAGTGGACTCCGCGCAACTCCACGGATGTGCTCGTGTCTGCCCCCTACCTCCTTCGTGTGTCCCCGAGCTCGTGCGTCCCGTCCGCTCGTTCCCCCGCCTTGCTCCTCTCTGTCCTGCGCCCCAGGTCCCGTGCGCCTGATCTCACATGGGAGAAGTCCGAGTCCGCCTCCCGTGCGCCTATGCGTGCATGCCCAGAATGCCCAGCTCCCGGGCCCAGTTCGGCTCATATAGTTTGTCGGGCCTTTCCCCCAAGTGTGCCGCTCGCCTCAGGTGCACCGAGGCTGCAAAGGCTTGCAGCGCCTCGGTACCGTGGCTGCGCCCGGGCCTGATTGGCCTCCGAGGGGGTCCCAGTGAAAAAGGCGTTCCCATCGGGAACTGGGCCCTTTGTAGCGGCCCGGTACCGTGGCTACCCCGAGCCTGCCCCAAGCCTCGGCGATCCCCATGCTGTAATGGTCCCGCCCCTTAAGAGGTCAGGCCGTCTAAAATAAATACTGGGCCCATCGCTTATTTGGCCTAACAGGTTCCCGTGTCCTACCGTGACCGCCGCCTTCGAAAGAAGGAATCAACCAGCCCCACGGGCCCTTTGCCCATAGCCTGTATCTCTTAGTGTCGAGGCCCCCGCGTGGCCTGGCCCCGCCGCTTGTCGTCGCAGGGTATTCTTTGGAATTCGGCTGCTCGAGGCAGTTTTAGTCATCGTTGTCGTTTAAGATGTCAGTGGGCTCACTATAAGTGCCCAGCGCCCCGTTCCCTTGACCATTCAGCCGACATTCAGTATCATTCCAACCTTTCGCGGTCGCGCCCCTTTGTCCGACCCCTCTGTAATTGCCCGCTGTGGCAGCCTCTTTGTGCTTGCCAGTGGCTTTCGTCTTGGGCTCTTTCCGCAAAGGTACCGCTGTTCATCGCTCGTTCTCAGCTCGAACTGGATATCGTAGTTCGTCACCTGCCTGATCAACTTGTCGCGGCATTCTTCCCATGGCCGATGAGCTTTAGCCAGGTAAAAGCCAACAAATAGAAACCTTGATGCGCACCCTTGCAAGAGAAGTAAAGGGCGGCGTAGGGTTGGAGCTGCCCGACAACGGGACAAAAGAAGAATCCGAGTGACGGGCCGCACTGGCAACACCACGACGGCAATGACAGCTTGGAGAACAGATCCGCGCACAATGCGAGGAAAGCATGGTTATCCGTACTTCTATGATGGTTTGTTATCCAATGTATTTTTATTTTTTTTTCTACCAATCCCACGGTTTTGTTATATATCTCACCAATCCATGTTCTCAACCCCGCGCACAACATAAATGTGTCTGTGAAAATATCACGGTTCACTACTGCGGGTCACAATAAGGTGGAAACAGGTCGTTAGCGCCGCCGTTTCCACGCAGCAGTGAACTACAATGCTGAGAACTTAGGACCAAAAATTTTCCAACACACACATGTTGGAAACATGTTGGACCAACGTTGATCACATATTGAAAACATGTAGGCCGCATGTTGGTAAACGGTTGGAAACATGGACCCGACCCTGCTAAACGATTGGCCGCATCATTTCACGTAATTCCAATGTTGGTTCCAACTTGTGAGCAAGTTGAAAACTTGATGAAAATTTCCTCACAATTTTTCTTTTGTTGAAGGTACCAGGTGTTCAGGAATGGGTGACAGACCACATGAGGAGGTGGGAAGAAGCAAGAGCCCAGTTTGAGACCACAGGCCGGTGACGACAATGCATACGCCAAGAGGGCTGATCCACATGAATGTGGCCCCTCAGGGGTGGACTAATGCGGTGGCGATGGTGCAGAGGCACATGATTAGGGCCATGCAGACGGTCAGTCCGCACATCACCTAACCCTACATTGACGATCTGGCGGTCAAGGGTCCAAAGGAGAAGGAGGAAGACGAGGTGCTGCCCGGAGTAAGACGGTTCGTCTGGAAGCACATCCAGGATATCGATAAGGTTCTGGGCCTGCTGGAAGAACACCACCTGACGGCGAGCGGCCCCAAGTGAGAGCATTGTATGAGGGAGGCCACGATTCTGGACTTTGTCTGTAATGAGAAGGGGTGGAGGCCAGATGTGAAGAAAACGGACAAGATCCTAGAATGGTCAGTCCCCTTTCAGTCGATAACGGATGTGAGGAGCTTCCTTGGGACCTGTGGGTTTTGGAGGAGTTTTGTGAAGGACTTCGCCACCAAGACGGAGCATCTGAGGAAGCTGGTGCGGCAGGATCAGGAATGGGTCTGGGGCAAAGACCAGGAAAAGGATGTGGAAAGGATGAAGGGAGAGTTCAAGGAAGGAGGCTTAGTGCTGGGGGCGCCAAATTATGAGGTCACGGAAGAAAAGCCATTCGTTGTCGAGACGACACTGGGCCAACTGCCTTAGGAGGGGTCCTGATTCAAGCAGATGCGGATGGGAAGGAGAGGCCGCTAAGGTTTGAAAGTCGTACCCTCAATACGACTGAGAGGAATTACTCTCAGTTTAAGAAGGAGACGCTGGCAGTACTCCATTGCCTGAGGACCTTCCGGAACTACATCTTTGGGAGGAGGCTCATTTTGAGGGTGGACCCTACTGCACTTGCGTGTTCCCTGAAAAGTTATACTCCATCTGACCCAACCATCGAGAGATGGTTGACCTACATTTGGATGTTTAACTTTGAGCTGGAAAGGATTCCGGGGGACAAGAACAGGGCAAATGGGCTGAGCAGTGTCAACTGGGATGGGGCGACTCAGGAGTCAATTGAGGATACCCCACCAGTCGACGGGTTCTTGGATCAGGAGGAGGATGTCCGCCTCCACATAAATGAATGGTCGTTGAGGGTGCCTAGCTGCGTCACGCACCCCATATTGCTAGCGCCAAGGGGGTACGAACGAAAGGAGGAGTTGGTCCTCAAGCCCTTCCAGGAAGAAGATCCGTGGGGGAGTAGGGATGTTGGCTGGATGATGAGGTTGGCATTGGCAGGTGCACATAGTCTGGCAGAAGAAGTAAGGACGATAGAGGAAGGCCCAACCCAGGTAGAAGAGCATGAGCAATTAATGGGAGGGATGCATTTGATCACTAATACGCTCCTGCAGGGAAACTTTAACCAGACGGACTCATTTGGTCCTGAGGAAAGTGAACTTCTTGTTCCTCAAAGCCAGGACGATGAGTTCGAAGAGGGAGAGATCAGGGAGGCCTTCCGCGCAGAAGAGTATGACGGGATCTATCGGGAGTTGGGGTTACTCCTGTCATGCGAGATAAGGGATAGGGACGCAAGTGCTAAAGCCCAGAAGATGAGGCATGTCTACGCAGTAAGAGATGGCCATCCGTTTATAAAGCGACAGGTCGGGAACCCCAAGAGGATCGTATGTGGGAGGAACCGGCAGATCGATGTCATAGCAGCCCTACACGATGGTATAGCAGGGGGGCACAGAGGGGTTAGTGCCACGTGCGCAAAGATAAGCGAGTTATACCATTGGGATGGAATGCTGACTATGGTCATAAAATACTGTCAGTCCTGTGTACCTTGCCAGCAGCGGTCAGCGCAAAGGCCTGGGGAGCCTCTGCACCCTAGGTTGGAAAGGGAAGTGGGTGCAGTCGTGCACCTGGACCTGTTGTTTATGCCACTCGGGGAGGATGGAAGTAACTATATCTTCGACGCACGGGACAACCTTACCGGGTTCGTGGATGGTCGGCTATTCACACAAAAATTGGCCCAGTTTTAGCAAGGTGCATCGAAGAATACTACATGCGCTATCCGTTTGTCAGAGAGTTTGTGATGGACCGGGGGTCGAAGTTCACTTGTAACGAGGTGCGGACCTTACTTGCAGGGTATGGCGTGGTAGCAAACTATACTACTGCCGCGCACCCCCAGGCGAACGCACCTGTGGAGAGGGGGCATAGTACCATCACAAATCTCTTGGCCAAGTGGACTGAGGGGAGGCCTAACCAGTGGCCGAAGTTCCTGAGGACAACTTTCTTCGTGGAAAATGTTCCAGTGAAAAGGACTACCAAGTATGCGCCAGTCACGCTATGATATGGAAGGCATGCCACCTTTCGCATAGAAAGTTTCATGAAGACATGGAGGCGCCAGGACCTGGAAGTGAACCTGTATTTTGAAGAACTGCTCGATATTCGGGCGCAGCAGGTGGGAGCTGCTAAGGAAAGGTTGCGAGAAGCCGCTGGTCAGGTAGAAAGGAGTCGCATGGAAGACAAGATGAGATGGGACCAGATGGCCCGGGTAAGAAAGGATCCGCTGAAAGTTGGAGATGCGGTACTGCTATATGACTCCTCGCTAGAAAAACAATGGTCTAGGAAACTCGACAAACGGTGTCTGGGACCCTATAGGATCGTGCGGTGCGGCGAGTTTGGGGCCTACCAAATTGAAGAGCTGGATGGGGAGGGGTGGCAGGACTGGGTATCAGGGACAAAGCTGAAGAAGTTCGTGGCCAAGGAATAGGTAAGGGACCATGAGACCTCGTTAGGAATAGAGTCTTGCCCAAGTATTACCCATGTCAGGTGATTAGGTAGGTGGGTGATTGGGGTGGATGGGTGTGGAGTGTATGTGGGATTTTCCTAAGCCAGTGGGCTCAGTTGCTGACCCTGCTGTGTGCCAGTTTGCTGTCTCTCGCCTGTTGTGCAGGTCTGACTTTTCGAAGGCAGTCATGCAGAGGGGCAGGAGGGACACACGGCCACGGCAGGGGCCCCAGAGGGCAGCAGGAAGGGGCGAGCAACATGAGCCGCCTAGGAGGGAGCCTACGCCCGAGTTCGACGACGATAATATAGAGCTCTTCCTGGACGTGTATCGGGATCATGCGGCACAGAGAGGGTGGTCAGTGGCGGAAAGGATTCACCACTTGAGGGGTATAGGGCGGTTTGAGGAGCCTGTCGCTCAGATATGTGAGGAGGCCCTGACTTGGCCAGATGTGGAGGCCGGGATGCAAAGACTGAGGGCTTCGCCCAGGGGACGTGACGACATGCCCATTCGGTTAGAGGAAGGGAACGCGGAGGAGTTCATTCCCGCGTATGAGCACGACATGTTGAGACGGGATTGCGCAGGAGGAGTGGGTGCAGGCCCTACTTATCTGGACTAGGGGGGCAGAGAGGCCGGTGGCCAGACATATTCGGGAGAGAGCTCGAGATTGGGCGGACTGCCAGGCCCAGCTCAGGAGGGCGTTCGGACGGCTAGAGCGTGAGAGGCCCGAGCCCAGGGTCGAGAGGCGGAGGCGAAGCAAGAGGCCAAGGGAACCAGCGCCGAGAGAGGCGGGGCTGACCAGAGAGAAGAGGAGGGCCCCAGCACAGCGAGAGGATGAGCCCGTAGGGTCCGCACCGGAAGAGGAGTTGTTCCCTGCTTGTGGTCTCCGGGCAGTTGAGTTTCGGCGGATTACGAGCGAGGAGTTGCGGCCACCTTCGCCATCGCCTCCAAGGCGAGAGTTGGACATACCAGGAGAGACGCCGTTCCGGAGCCTGGCGACTCACCTCGACGTATCTCGATGGTAGGCTTCACGGTTGGGAGAGGGCTCAACTGGGCCAGTACAATATGTGTCGTTGGAGGAGCCTTTGGATCCCGAGGTAGATGTGGACGCACGGAACCGAAGGGAGCCGCAGGATCCTGAGATGGCAGCCGAGCAGCAGGGTCCGGTACGGCCCCAGGTTGAGGAGGTGATCACAGTTGGAGATGATACCCCTCCGTGTAGCCCAGCCCCAGAGCCGGCGCGACCGCTTTGGCCAGGAGGGGTCCCTGAGCCAGATAGTGAGGAGATTCCAGAGCTTCCCCCTGAGGCCACCGCTATGCCTGAGCAAGAGGCAGAGATGGAGGGTCAGAGAGCGTATGAGAGAGCGAGGGTGGAGGTACTCCCTGACTTGCCATCGGCCACGCATGTGACCGAGAGCCCAGTTATCGAGGAACCCGCTCCAGCGGAGTTACCGCAGGCATTGCCATGCACGAGCGAGAGGATGGGAACCGAGGCGTCAACTCCTGAGGGCCAGGGGCCGCGGGTGAGAAGAGCCTCAAGAGAAACCCGCGAAGAGAAGTCCGCCAGGGTGCGGGTCCGTCTGGACGAAATACATGCGAGGCAGGCTGAAATGGAGGCGGTAGGGATAGAGCCGATGCCGCCGGTCGATCCCAAGACGAGTGAGCAGCGGATCGACGAGTTGTGGGGGAGGTACGAGAGCCAGAGGGACGCAGCCCGCCAGAGGTCACGAGACGGGACAGGCGGACGTGGAGGCGAGTGAGTTGAGGGAGATGGGGGACTTGGGGTTCTCTGCGACTAGGATGGCGATCGAGCTCGGAGATAGAAGGATGCGCGAGGTGGCAGTTACGTCTTTCCAGTAGTATAGCCTGCTCAGCGACGAGCTCACGGCCAAGAGGTTGGAGGTGGAGCACTTGGCTACCCAGCTCGCTGAAGAGAGAGCAAGGAGCCAGGCCAGGGAGGTCGAGTGAGAGAGGAGATTTGGGGAGATGGCAGCCATCGTGGACAGGCTCTCGGCAGCCTGGGAGGCTAGCCAGACGCGACGAGCCGGTGCCGATGGCCAGGGCCGAGGGATGCAGGCTTCGCCAAGTCAGGGAGCAGCGGTGGAGGCCCCTCGACAGGCCGGGCCAGTGGGGGAGGTGCCCTTGGACACGGCCGGGGAGGAGGGTGGCGCACAGGAATCGCTTATGGCTATGTCCATGGAGAGGAGAGGCTCGCGTTTGCATGAGCTGGCGGCAGCCATGGGGATAGGTACTCCACAGGAGAGGCCTCAGAGACTCGACACTCCAGAGTATGCCCCGAGGTTGGGAGAGCTGAGGACGGAACTGGGCTCCTGGGCCACAGAGACGGACTCAGGAGGACCTGACTCAGGGCGGCAGCAACAGCAGGAGGTCATGAGTGAGCCCACCGCCATGGCGGGCTCTCAGCCGTCAGGATCATGTGGGGATGAGATGGTGGTGGTGACAGAGAGGCCTCATGAGGAGGAACCCCGAGAGTTGGACACGCCAGACTACAGGCCAGTGAGGACAGCCGTACGAGAGGGTGGGGGTGCTGAGGCTATGGAGCCCGGACCTCAGGGCCATATGGGAGTGCCCTCGTGTCATGAGGTGACCACCGAGACTATGGGGACGCCTTCAGCATCGAGCTCCCAGGGGAGAAATAAGAAGACTGCCAGGTGGCATGATACCTCCTGCTTTTGGTGCAAGAAGGAAAGGCATAGAGTCGTGGACTGCCCAGAGCTCCTCGAGGATAAGGCCGAGGGGCGAGTTGCGGAGTTCAACGGCAAGTTCTATGACAGGCAGGGCAGGATAGTGGAGCGAGCTCCAGATGGGGGCAGGGCTTAGTTATACAGACAGAACCAGGAGGAGTTGTGTGAGTAGGGGTTGGTCTGTCTATGTGTTAATAGGGCCAGAGTATTTCGCACACAGGGAACGGTTTGGAGGTGTACATATGCTGAGTTGGCTGAGGGGGCCCTGGATGTGTGTATACTTTAAGGGTGGTAGGATAAGTCCTTGCCTGCTTATACATACATAGTTGATCGTGGTTTCCTTGAGCTCTTCTTTCATGGGCTACGGCTTAGGACATGGGGGTCGGCCGTAGGACACGTGAGACTATGCGGTCCATTTTTGGCTTGCGGCGCGGAGACTTTTGGATTTTGCGAGAGACTTGGGGATGAGCTTTCCTTAGTTGGGTGAGACAGGGGGTTAGGCGCTCATTAGATTTTAGGTAGATGTTTTGTCCCGAGCGTGTTCCGCGAGTGTACAGTGGGGTCGGGAGCCATGCTCAGATGAACAGAGTTTGAGGTGGGTGTTTGCGTTTGAGTCTTGAGGGAGGCATTCTACTCCCTGAGCGTATCATGAGTTGAGATCCTATGTGACTTGTCTTGTGACGACCACGATCACTCTCACATGTGTGGCTTTATCCTGATGTATGTTTGGCTTTGTGCGAGAGGTGTACATGATACATCTCATGGGCATGATTGTGTAAACTGTAAAGCTGTCTACCCTCCGGTATACTCGTGCGGTCTGCTTGCAAGTGGACGAGGGGGCAGAGTATAAGGAGGGGGAGTGCAGCCTGTTTGTGAAAAGTTGTGAGAATCCTACGGGATTGATGGATTAAGAAATTTGCATGCTTGGTCATACTAAACACTGTTCTCTAAGTTGTACAAGGACCCAAAAAATGGTCCCTCGGTTTGAGTTGTTTGGTGATTAACCCCCGTCATGGTTCTGGAGGGTGGGAATTGTGTTATTGTTGGGACCCCTTCATGGTTTTGGAAGAGGCCGCGCAAAAGGTCATCCCAAACAAAGAGGGGGTGACTGCGAGATCTTTTGTGAGAGGCACCCTTTACTAAGTTAGGGTGGGTAAAAATTGACTAGTATGGAAAGCATTGGTCGTGTTGATAAAGTCTGATGAGAGGGAACCATGTTTGCTTGAAATGTTTGAAAAGGGCGAGAGGTGCCTCAGGATGGGCGACTGCTGGCTCTGATCAAGTCAGGAGCCGCGGCGGATCCGACGGGGAGACTGTTTGTGATTGAGTGAAGGATGCCGCGCGTATTATAGGAGGGCCGGTAAATGCCTTCAGACCCCTGCGTAGTCCCGCAGCGGCCTGTGAATTGTTTGTGATGCCCCGCCGGGCCACCTGTGCTAATTCTGAGACATATTTAAAGGAATACCAAGCTAACGGTAAAGTTTAGTGCCACCTGGACGCAACCCCTAGAGGATGGCTGCAAGCCGGCACAACCTGGCTGCGGGCCCGCGAGGTAAGAGTTTAAGGGGAGTTGCCCGCCCCAGAGAAATTACTCCGCGGGATAGGAGTTGAGTCTTTTGGAAAGTCCTGATTGAATGATTATCAGGAAAAACGCCTATCGTTGTATAACCAACGGGAGGATACCGCCGCTAAGGTAACAACGCGGTGGGCCGCAGACCTGGCCCGATCAGCCAGACTACGGTGGACCCAGATGGGGATCTGGCATTTCTGTACTAGACTGCAGAAGGGCGAGAGAGGCTACAAACTTATACGTGTGTATTTTGTTTGATTGTGAGGAATTTGCTGGAAGAAGGCAAAGAATGCCTTCATAGGTCCCATTCGAAGCCCGCGTCCCTAGTTATGGCTCTGCTTACGAGAAAGAGGCTAACTGGGACACCCAACGAGAGGCCGACGGTTGTCTAGGACGAAAGGGGAAGAGGATGGTTTGAGGGCCTTTGGAACTTATGCTGTAGTATTGATGCGTAATACACCGGCGTTCTGGCGTCAGGACAATGGGGACCCAGGTTGAAACCCTGGCAACATATATTTGTGTTGGCACGGTTTGATGGAGGCCTCAACCCTGAGTCTGTCGGCTAATTGGATTGGTTCTCATCTCGTCAGCACTTGGAATGTGAAGGAATCTATAACTTTTGATTTGGCGAGGCGACGGGGACGTCGCTTAATATGGTCCGGTAAGTTGTCGGCGCAAATACCCTTACAAGGGTATCCGCCCTAGGTTTTGCAAGTGACAGAAAGGCTCGGTTAACCTGGATTTTGAGTGCCCGTGCGGAAAAGTGCGAGGGTCGCCCGCACGTGGGCAAAGGTCTGTCTTGTCTCAGTAGCGAGTACGTGGGCGCGCAATTTTAAGGCGCGCGTGTGATTTCTCTGATTGAGTGGGCGGCCAGGGTAGCCGACCGACCCGGACCGGGTGACGAATTTGGTTAGGGGGTGAAAGCTCGTTTTGATTGGCACGTGCGGCCGGTGGTGGCACGCAGGCCGGCGCGCGGGATGGTCACGCCGCAGGATGGTAGGCCGGCGCGGGCACCTGGGGGCCGTGGGTGTAAATGTGGGTTGCAAGAATGGCCTGGGGCGGTATCCTGGCCCGGAAACGCTGTGCGGTACCACGTCATATCGAAAACCGCGCCTGCTGGTCACAGGCCTGGGCTTAGCCCTATTGGTTACAGCATCGGACTCGTATGCAGCGGACGCAGGGATCGAGGTCACCAGCAGGCAGTAAAGGAGCGGAGGAGCGCGGCGGAAAGGCTTGAGGGGTTGATGGGCCTGCAGGACTATCCCCCTCGCCTTTTGCAAATGGGGGCTATGATTTCCACCCGACTATTGCACGTTTGTAGGTATATATCTATCTATGTATAACTTATTTATTTCAAATTTTTAATTTAGTTATTTCGAATTTTTGTTACTACTACTGTTTTCACACCCGTATGTGGACGCGAAGTCGTCAGGGGGGGGGGATACACCCTTGGCCTAGTGAAGCGTAAGTCGGCGTCGGACCTAGATGACAGCGCTCGGTGGGTAAAAGCTGAGCAGTCCAAATTGCCGGGGGCCGATTGCCTCCGCGGCCTTGGCGGTGTCCTTCGGGACATTTGGAGAATCTTAGGCAATATTGGAGAGACCCGCCCGACCACTGAGCGGGGTGACAGGAGAGGGGTCGGGGATGAACCCGGACGACGACAAGGGCTAGGTGCTTGCGGAGGGAGGCCGAGTGGCCCTCGTAAGCATAGGGAGGGAGGGCGGCCACGGTCGGGGGTCCTTTAGGACATCCGCAAAAATTGGGACGATACGAAGAAAAGATCTGCGTGGCCCTGTTCGAGGTCGGCACGCATAAAACCTAGAGTGTGGGACGAATTCATGCATTAAGAAAATGTGGCACTGTGGCTGCCCAAATTTTGAAAAGTCGAGGGCGACACCTCGGCCTAGGTCCCTCGGGACGTCTGCTAAAGTTGGACCAACATAGGGGAGACTGTGGGTGAGACCGATGACTGAGCTCGGACACGAGGGCGAACCGGATACGTGCCGAAAAAGGGGAGGGGGGGCCACGCCTGCCTGAATCGGTCGCGAAAGGGGGGCCGGATACTTGCGGCGGGGGAAATAGGTGGGATGAATTGAAGAGCTGGCAAGGCGCGGAGGTAGATTTTACAGCGCCAGTGAGATCTTGAGCAATACAGGGGAGATCCGTATAATCCCTGTGCACGCTCAACTCGTACAAGCCCCAGAGAGGGGGCTAGGTTCGTGCAGTAAGGCAAGGGAGTGCTGCGGCCGTATGAATTCCGAGAGGTCGCGGGGTGCTGCTAGTGCCCGAGTCCCTCGGGACATCTGCTAAAACTGGAACGATACGCGGGAAAGTTCGTGCGACCCCTGCACAAGGCCGACACGTATAAGTCCAGAGCAGGTTTTCTTTGTCTGTTTTCTTTTCGTCCGACGTGTTTTTGGTCGGCCCGGCCTTCTGTTTGACGGAGTCACGGTGCTCTGGTGGTTGTTGACGCCAACACAAGGAAGGCGGAGTGCATGCGGGTTAAGGGAGAAGTGGCCATGGCGGAGGGCGGGGCTCGTAGCTCACCTGTTCCGAGGTTGTTTTAGGCGGGGGAAAGGGCTACTCCGGCGTTCTGATGGTAGGCGGGTACGTTGGCGTGGTTGGTTTTGGTGGGAGAGTAGCGATTCGAGGGCTAGAAGAGAAACGAGGTGCGTGAAGCCGGTGGCGGTGGTGGGTATAGCGAGGCGAGAGGGGGGGGGTATTGCATACCTTGACCTAACTTGAACGACCTACCTGCTGCACAAGCAGTGGCTACCCCGTCGGAGACAGCGGTAGTAGCTTGAGCAACCGTGCGGTTGCAAGGCCATGCAGAATCTGTTGTAGATCACTGTGGGCATCGCGAGTACAGGCTGCCGCAACTGCTGCTACTGACTGTGTGCAGGTTGCTGCATGCTGCCACAGTCTGTTACGGGCTGCACGCAGATTACTGCTGTGAGTTGCCATCAATTGTGTACGAGCCGCTGCTGTTGCTGCGAGCCAGATGCGGGCTACAACTATTACTATTGGCCATCGTTGTATAGAGTCTGTTACCAGCGGCAGTGGGACCAGGATTGGGCTCGGAAGAGAGATTACTGTTGCTGGCTAGGACTTCGTCAGGGGGGGGGCTTCATTTCAGCAGTTGGACCCAGACTTGATCAAACTGCGGTTGTACCGGCTAGTTGTGCGTAAGCACTGCGCTGCGGCTGTACCAGCGGACTGTATTTGTATTGCTCCGGCCGACTGTGTGCTGGTGCTGCTTGTAGCTGCCTGTGAGCCATGACCGACGGGTGGAGGCCTCATGCTGCTGGCACCGACTGTTTGACTACCTCTAACCATTGCAGCCTGTGGCGCTGTGGCGGACAGGCTTAGGGAGGTGATGAAGTTCTGAAAAAGAGGGGGGGGGTTATCGCTGCGATTTGGGAGTTTGGTAGGAGATTTGAACTCGGCAGTCCGACTCCAAGTCGACCAAGCTGTTGTATTTGGCTGCCATTGCGGGACCCTCAGGCGTTGAAGACTGGAAGGCCCTCTCACGCGAGTTTGAGTGTACCGTTCTATCTGAGAGTCTTACCCCTTCTCACCCTGTCCTTCTTACTCTAAGTCTGGTCCTTTGGATCTGAGAGGAAGGCGGCAGGCGGGCGTGTGGCCCGTAACCCGCGCCAAGGCCTTTGTGGGAGGTTGCCCCACCAATTGCGGGAGCTCTGCCAGGACTCAGCCGGAGTCCCGGAGGCAGGGAACTGAGTGGTAATCCCTTGACTCCCTCTATAAACCCAACTATAACCCCTACCTGTACATCCCTCAACGTTTGACTGAGTGTATTGTGTGGATCCTATACTTGGTTTTGAGTTTGACTTCCAGGACATGAGTCAGATTGAAGTAAAAGAATGTATGTGTAATTTCAGTTTCAGTTTGTTGTCTGCCTGAAAGCAGATTGTGAATGAAGTGGGTTGCATCTGGGGGAAGGTTGGGAGGAAGGCAGTATTGCGTGTAGTCTGATCGGGTCATTAAGGCTGGGAGGTCCCCATAAGTTTGGGGAAGCCCAGCGCTTTGYTTATTTTTGGTTTGYATGGAGCCTCAGGCCGCTCTATAAGTTTAGGTAGCCTGAAACKCTGGAGGCKGGGATGTCCCCATAAGTTTKGGGAGACCCAGTGCTGTGAATTTCATGGGTGTTCAGGACGCTCTATAAGTTTAGGTGACCTGAYTRYTCTGGCTTGCGAGGGTTRATTGTGSCTGACKTTYAGGGACCCAAGGCRCTCTATAAGTTTACGTACCTTGGGTTGCCTCRTTTTACTTGGGGTTTTCTCAGTTTTTTTGGTTCTGAACGAGGAGGTCTGAGCCGCTCTATAAGTTTAGGTGGTTCARCCCTTCTCCTRTTTTGTTTTGAGGGGATAATCCTGGCAGGGGACAGACCGCTCTATAASTTTAGGTAGYCTGGCCTACTGCCTCRCACAGACTGGATCAGAGAGAAACGAACCTAGCAGAGGATCAGACCGCTCTATAAGTTTAGGTAGTCTAACCCAACGCCTCGTACATGTTGGAACCCAATGTATAAAATATGATTATACKATATTACTATGCTATTGAGAACAGGCTAGTCAGRCYGCTCTATAAGYTTAGGTAGYCTGRCTATAGCTTATCATAATTGAAGAGAGTATAACTAAGAGGTATAACTGAAGGTAAACTTGGGCGTGCTGAGCAGTGTTCTAAGTTGAGCGGCTCAGCCTTGTATCCCCTTTGAAGACTAAGTTTAGAGAGGTATATATAACTTGGTTATTTAAACAGTTCGGGGTGACTGGAGTGGTCTAGTCATATGCCCTAAAAAAAGAGAAGTAGTTGTGCCCTTTGTTTGTGTATAYCTGGCCAAGTCAGAACGCTCTATAAGTTTAGGTATTCTGACTTTAGGCCTGGCTAAGTTCGGCTCGCTCTGTAAGTTTAGGTGGCCTCACCTATGCCTTATGTAAGTTGGGTATGAGGGGATAACTCACAGAGGAAGCATGAACKATTGTTTGCTARAGGAGCTTGGGGTTGGTGAGAGTACTTWCCTCTGTGKTTTGGCCTGCATGTGGCTGAGTGACATTACTACTTGGTCTGGGTTTCAGGTTGRCARGTAGTTGCTTTAGAGGCTCGCCMCGTGCTAGAGCAATAGGAGTTRGGTCAATTCCTGCATTTTYTGARTTGACTTKATTTTACTTAGATCGATTCTTGCATTTTYTKAGACTCGCTATCATACTTGGACTTGTATAAATTTTGGTAGGCTACTCTCTCTACGGGAAGCGCTGCCGAAATTTCTACARATTCAAGGAGTTAGATAAATTTTGACTTGTCAAAGTTCAGCTTGTCTTTTCGTTATATCTGACTTAGTAAAAATYTGGAAAGCCTCCCTTTCTAARGGGAGTGCTGCCCAAATTTTTGCTAMTTCAGRGAGTTAGACAAAGTWGGGCTWTGGGAMGWCAAAGTTAGTCTCAAGTTTCAAACTTAGCCTTGTGTAAATTTTGGGAGAGCAYTTTTCCAGGGGGAGTGCTGCCGAAATTTMTGCAGAAACTAARGAGTTAGCCAAATTTTGTCTAAGTTGAACTCAAGGTTGGGGGTTGAGTTCAAACTTGACTTGGTATAAATCTGGGAAATCCCCAATTCCAAAGGGGATGCTGCCCAAAYTTYTACTAATTCAGAGAGTTAGACAAAATTTGATTTTCAAGAGTTATAGATTACTCCTGCTTTTGATATTTGGGTTTGTATAAATWCTGAAAAGRCACTTTTCYTACGGGAWGCGCTGCYGAAATTTTYCTAAATTAAAGGAGTCAGATTATATTTTGACARRTRGCGATTCTGGCGATCYWCCCTGAATAGGGGAGATTCTGCCATTCGCCTACTTTTGCTTTGGGYACCGGCTTAGASGYAGACTTGGAYTTAGTTGGCGGGTAGCCTTGAGAGAGAGTGTGCTATGGAGGTTTATCCCCCCRTATGCTGATGATTTARCTTGGGCRTTTGACCTACCTTGTGTTACAGGTCCTTTCGGGTGTTTGATTCAAGATCAGGACTAGATTCAGATCCCTTGAGGGTCATTTTCTGTTATCACTGATARCAGGTCGGTTGCCGATTCATCGGTCTTCGACTCAATTCCAACTCACTCTCCATACTCAACCTAAAAGGCTTTAGCCCTGGTGGTTTTGCTGTTTGTTAAGAGTTTCACCAGGACTTTTATTGAATGGCCATTTAACAAAGGTACTAAGTATTTAATTGAGGTTGGTTGGGTCAGCGATTGGGGCTTGCATGGCTAAAGCGAAGGGGTATGAGCATAGAGGATGGTTGGGGTTGACTCCGTGTAGTGCATGTTTTGTCGTTCGATTCTTGATGTGATTGCAGGTATGTCCTGTAGCTCGGATTTTGGATTTGGATTGCCTGCGATCCCATATACATATACGTGGTTGTGAGGAATCCCACTGTGCCTGTGAGAAGTGATCGTCGCAACTCTATCTCCCTTATGTGGGTATGTTTGGGTGTATCTAAGGTGGGTGCTCGCGAGGTCCAAAGGGCCCCGCGCCAAAAAAAACTACTCAAAGGTTAAGGCTGAAAAGCATATGGGAGACCCATCCTTTTTCGTGTTTGCTTCTTGGGGGTTTTCTTAGTCGGACGTTAGTCCTAGGCCAGGACTCAAGGTCCTTGTCCAGGGCACTCCAAGCCCCGGACTCTGCAGGAGAAAGGCTTCCCCTCGCGCAGGGCCTATTCACCCTGCCCGTCGAGACACCCAACCTCAGAGGCGGAGATGTCGCGAGGGCCGAACGGCGCGTCCTTCAGCCATTCAATATCGTGAGGGGTGACCCCTCTCGATATATTCCTTCAGTCATTCAATAACGCTCAGGCCGGAGCCGCGCTTACCACGTACGATTGGGATTGGTGGTTGGTATAGGATTGACTCGCGGCTGCGCGGTTTTATGCTAGAATCCCGCGCGCAACGCCGTTCTGCCCTGGTGCCTAAAGGTTATGGGATCAAAGGGATTCACACGTGTGCGCGAATGCGTAAGGATTGTTATGGGCCGCGGGTGCCGCACGAAGAGGGGAGGGCACCCCCAAGGTCATGACTTTCGTTATTTAGCGGAGGAACCGTCGACCTATTCCTTACCCCTTGCTTTTTAGAGATTTTTATGGTTGCACGTTGTAGTTCGTGGCAGCCGTCAAAGTCAAACCCCTTGACTTTCGCCTAGGTCCGGGGAGGATTTACCCCTAGGGCTGCGGGAGACGACTACCACCACAGGTACGGACCTGTGTACCACCCGCTTTGCATAAGGTGCAGAGGAGGGTATGTGGTCTTCAACCGCGCATGGCGGTTGTTTGGCGTTGAGAGATTAACCCTCAAGGCGCGCGTTAGCCGATACTTGAGCGTCGAACGCGACCCTCGAGATTAACGAGGGCCGTGCGAGTGTGGGTACCACATAGTACGCCATCATTGCGACCGCTTGAGTACGCTTGCATTGCGAGTCGATATGAGTTAGCCGTGCGTCCGCGCGGTTTTATGCTAAGTTTCGCGCACGACGCCTAATCGATTTCCGCATTGGAAGGTTATGGGATGACTACCGAGGGGCTACGAGCGTTGTCGCGTTGTTTGTGTTGGGTCGTTTCGTGTGCGTACGTGGGTGTGCGGGTTTTGTTTTGTGTTCGTTAAAATGGCGTGCGCGTGGTGTGTGGGATGCGTCCTAGTCGACCGACGACGGGCCGCGCTTGGGACTTCAGCCCCCCAAGATGCCAGTTCGCGTGCGGGTCCGACAGGCGTATTACCGCTCGTACCCCCTATGCTACAGCGAACGAGAAATGCCCTCGGCTGGTCCACCTCTGCGATTGCAACTGATTAGCTTTCGTATTGTGGACTGGTAGCTCGGCGGGGATACGCCCACCGAAGGGAGGTGATAGCTCCCGTAAGGTGGAGTAAGTTGTGCCTCGCGTAGGCCCTATCCTGTCGTAGGGGCTCGCCAGAGGTATGGCTGGCGCACTCGGCCGGAGCGGCCTATGGAAGCTCCACTTATGTGTTCGTGACGAGGTTGGTCCAACTCCTGCGTGACGCGGCCGAGAGGGTCCCGCGCTGCCACGTGCCGTGCCGCACCGATGCACTCGACAGCAGGCCACAAAAATCGAAGCAAAACATCACTTCGAAATGGTAGGGGAGAGGAAGGAATCGGTAGTTACCTGTTTCCTGTTTCCCTGTCTGTTGGGACGTCCAGCCCGCACGTGGAACTCCCGACAAGGTACCAGTACAAAATGGTGGGATTTTTTTTTTTCTTTTCAAATCGTACTTCCTTGTAAATCATCCAAGTTGAGGCCGGGGACCTCACAATTCTACCCGGAAATACTGACACCATCAACCAGCTTAGCTTACAGGTTTTCATCTGCAGAAAGTCGTTTTTATCAACTTTCCAGAAACCTCCTACTCAGTTCCCTAGAACCTTCCTAGCTAGTGCATCTCTGTACTGAATGAATGCTCCGAGTTACCTTCTCCAAGCAGGCATTACCTCCTTAGAACCTATTGAACAATTTTGTACTGCAATGAGCCTTTTCTGACTAAAACAAACCGGACTATCTAAGTTGCACTTCCCTTTCAGGTAATTTCACAATCAGGAGATGAAAACACTATGTGTTCACAGGTTGGTGACGTAACATAACCTCTTTCTCTCCCTATTATCACATCTATCTTGTTCAGCTATCTGGGACGAACACTCATTCTGGGACTAAATTGGCCCGGAGGACTGCGTCCCTGTCGTACTAACGCTCTCCTGGAGGCCCACTGCCGCCCTAATAGACCGACTGACCTGGTACTCCGGAGCTCACTAAATGAGGGATCCCCTAGAGACCCCTGACCCATTTGTGCACTACTCACAAACCTCTTCCCTCGACGCAGTTGCTGCTATCCAAGACCCAGTTGGATAGTACCGGCCCCTTCCTGTTGCACACAGCCGCTAGCCTGTGGTTTTTCACCCAGGTGCGCAGGAACCATCTGATTTGTTTCCTGTTGCCCTTGCCGCTCCTCGCTTTCCTCCTCTAGTCTACTCTGATTGCCAGCTTCAAAACCCCTCTTGATGTGTTTCTTCGTTTCCAGGTCGGAGAGCCGTCTCCCCTGAAACCTCGACCTGTTCCTATCCATCCAAATGACCTCGCATATTATTCCTCTCATCACATGCGCAATGTATCCCCAACCTCTTTTCCCCGAGACCCCTGGGGGGAGAAATCCCAGTAGCACCCATCTTTCTTCCCACGACACCCCTTGGCCCCCAAGTTCCCTCCAATGGTAGGCCCACCAGTCCCAGACCCGTTTGGAGGCGGGGCATTCCCACCACAGATGATGGGTAGATTCAAAAGGCCACCGGCATCTCGAGCATCCCACGTATACCTCCACCCCCTTGCTGAAGCACCAAATTGTCGATGGAGTAACTAGTAATGACAACATTCATAAAATACTAACCTGTTTTCCATTCGGTAGGCTGCCCAGGATCTCCCATAATCTTGCAAAGTCCGGCTCTGAATTCGTTAAGTCTTCTGAGTTGATTGCTTGCCATCGTGGAATGGGTATTTTCGCTAGCGATTTGATATTTCTTGCAAATAAGCGATAGTCGCTGGAAACTGAGTACTCTCTCAGGTATAGAGTTGACCCTATCTCCCAATTGACGGAACATCCCCAAGCTATGGGATCAATGCACAATTTTCTCAGGAGGACTTTTCTTACCCAGGTGAGGACCCGTGATATCGGTCGTCTACCCAGATCCTCCACCACCCTGACCTGTGCTGGGTTGTCCCATGTGCGGATCACTTCTTCCTCTACGAATGATAGAGTGTTGCATGGACCTTCGCATCTCCACCTCTCAACCTTTCTTAAGCCGCTTTCAGTGATTTCAAGTTGAGTTACTTCCCATATCACGTTCACCTCTTCCTCCAGTGCTGATCTGTACCAAGTGCCTAAAGGATCCAGGCCCTCTGGGCCCAGTAGGTCCAGCCAGGGTTGAGGGATGGCCTCAATTAACTGGTTTCACTGCTTTTCCACCCTGTGCAGGCCTCTGAGTGGAATCTTAACCTCAGATAGAGGTGTCCAATTACCTACCAACGAGGACCAAATATCCGCGACCCGTACCCCATGTTTGATCCAATTTAGACTGAAAGACCCCATGGAACAATTCACAGCGAAACGTTCACCTGATCGGTCTAAAACGTAAGGGTTTTCGAGCAGTGCTTGAGACAAAACTTCTTCCTGGGTCGACGGAGCAGTCCGCACGTCTAGCGGAGCTTTCTTCCACTCTTTCCAAATAGCTTCCTTGAAGATTGACTTCAGTCTCCTCTTTCTGAATGACGGTATGAACCAGCACACCCACACATCTTCGGGTCTTCTAAGTTCCCATTCCACCATCAGGATCCTTTCAGCCAACACCACCCACTGTTCACGTGTATTCTGCGTTGCGACCCTGGCGATCCAACACCGGAGTTGAGCTTTGTTCCTACGGGAAGGGTCCATCAAGCCTAGGCCACCTTCCGATCTGGGGAAGGTCAGGGTGTCGAATGCTATCTTGAAGATGAAGCCCTCATTGGCTACCGCTCTTGGATTCCATACGAATCTGGAAGCTAAGCGTCTAATTGCCTTCACCAGTCCCTCTGCTAACTCCCTGACCGTGGATACAAACCATAAAATAGAAAATAGAGCTACATTTGTGACCAGTGCCCTCCCAATTAGAGAAAGATGGTGAGCAATACCCAATTATTTGAGTCTCGCTGACACACGTTGCTGTAGTAGCAGACCCTGGGTGAACATTTCGATCTGTAAGCTGACCAAAACTCCCAGGAAGCGCTCCTCTTCTCCTGCCTCCACTCGTTTCTTGCCCCATTCAACATTCAACATGAACTGTATAGGCATGAGGTATGTGGATTTGTTCCAGTTCATAGTCGCCTCCGATAACCTTGCATAGTCGCCGATAGTTTCTTTGAGGGCCCTCAAAGAGGAATCGGTGTTGGAACTTACTGCAAACAGATCGTCTGCCAAAGCCTTCACCCGACACTCTTCGCCATTATGTAGCTGCAGACCTCTGATGTTGGGATGCCTTCGGATCTTGTTCAACAGTACCTCCAATTGCAGCACAAAGATGAGTGACGTCAGTGGGCAGCCTTGCCTGAGTGACCTCGAAAGTGGGAATGCTTCTGATATGTGACCGTTTATTATGACCGCCGAGGTTGACAGCGTATACATGGCGATTACCCACGCACAGAAGCCCTGACTGAAACCCATCTTCCTCAATGTGGTGAGGGTGAAGGCCCAACCCACCTTATCGTAGGTCTTCTCCAGGTAAAGGGATAAGGACTCCCATGTCCAACCCCTCCCTTTGCACTATCTCCAGGGTCTCAATGGCCGTTACAATATTATTGAATATTGACCGGCCCTGCACGAATGCACCCTGGTCTTTCTCAATTAAGCTTGGCAAGTATCTGGCTATCCTCCGGGCCAGCGTCTTTGCCAGGATCTTGTATGATACATTTAGCAGGGAGATGGGCTGCCAGTTCCTTACCTCCGCTTTATCTCCTTTCTTGAACATAACTGAAATAATGTTGTGCGTCATGCCTTTACCCAAACGGGCGTCGGTCAGAACCTCGTTGTAGACTTCTACTAAAGAACGGCCTAGCGTTTCCCAGTTTGCCATGTAGAATTCTACTGTGAGGCCATCCACCCCTGGAGACTTTCCCTTCGCCATATACTTCAGAGTTTGCCTTGTTTCTTCCACTGTGATTGACCTATCAAGGTCCAGTCTTGCTGTGGTATGGAGAAAGACCGAAATGTCGTCCCACATATCCGAGTCAATGAAGAGGTCTGAGTTCACGTCGTCCTGCGGGCAGGCGGTGGTGAGGATATCTGCATAGTATAATATTGTGTATTGAAGCATGTTTGACGTTGAACACGCCAACGGGCCTGAAACATCAAACAAATGTCTGAGCTCAATCATCTGATGGTGCGTTCTACTCGGCTGGAGCTTTCGAAAAGTCTCCTTTGACATTTTGTCATTGGTTTCGATACCCTTCACCTTGAGTAGCTCAATCCACCGCTTCTCTTTCTCCGCCTGTAGGTTGTCCCACTCTGTCATATGTCTCTCTCTCTCTCTCTCTCTCTCTCTCTCTCTCTCTCTCTCTCTCTCTCTCTCTCTCTCTCTCTCTCTCTCTCTCTCTCTCTCTCTCTCNGTTTCGATACCCTTCACCTTGAGTAGCTCAATCCACCGCTTCTCTTTCTCCGCCTGTAGGTTGTCCCACTCTGTCATATGTCTCTCTCTCTCTCTATGTCTCTCTCTCTCTCTCTCTCTCTCTCTCTCTCTCTCTCTCTCTCTCTCTCTCTCTCTCTCTCTCTCTCTCTCTGCAGCCCAAACCATTGCTGAAATGGGGTGTCCTTCCATGCGCACTTCCGCCTCCTCGACTCTTCTCTTACAGTCTGCCTCCTTCCTGTTTCTCTCCCTCGCCAGGGTTCTATACATTACATCCAGGACCCCGGTAGCAATTTCTAAACCAGAATAAAGGTCTATAAGCGAGATTATAGGCCTTCTTGCGCATGACTCTGACAGGGCGTCCACGTTCGGCAATCCTCCCGCGTCCCGCACCGTCACTGCATTCAATCGTTGTAAACCCTGCACCCACCGTAACGTCCCATTTGGCTTGATAAAACAAAACCAAGGGGAGGCATACGGTCCACTGGAGTAGTCTGCCACGTACGTCCACATTTTTCCATCCAGGTAGTCCACCACCTTCTTCTCCTCATCCGGATTCGGATATCGCGCGCCCCTCAGATTCCACGGCTCATGTGGGACGGTATGGATTCGTATCATTAGGATCTTATCCACGTCCAAACTCCCACGCTCGTCGTCATTAAACGCATACACGCAATGCCTCCTCTTCATGGTCTCCACCATCAAGGTCCTCTCCTGGGGCGAAAGGGAGCCAGATTCGCCAGTTATCAACCCCTCCTCATTCTCATCATTGATTCGGCACGGCCCTGCCTGCGCATGCTCCCGCATACGTCTTATCAGCCCTCGCTCCCGCTCATAATGGGCTTCCTCATCTTCCGTGATAAGCACGGGGACTGGGCGGCACTTCTTATCTATAGTCTTGTACCACCTTTGGTAGCCCTGCTTAAGCCCTGCCCTAAAAAAGGTCGACTTGTCGTTCGGGCCTGGGCCATCGCAGGGTCCCCTTTCCTTCCTGGAAGCCGATAGATCAGTTCCACTTCTCCCACCTGAGGGCTCTCCAGGACCTGCTCCCTCAATGCCTTTATAGCCTCAGGGTCCGCCATATCATGCGCCGCCACCACCTCCATCGCCTTATTCACATCGTTAAGGCTTAAGGACAATACCTCGCCCGCTCCTCCCTCCTCTTGTTCCTCCCGGAGTCTTCGCCGCGCGTACTCAGACTCCTCGAAGGTAAAGGAGCCGAGGTTGAGCCTATTCCTCCCACTTCTGGGTCCCGTGTTCCGGCACTTGATGATCTCGTAGTTCCCGCAGGCCGGATCAGATAGGGCCAGGATCATTGTCCCCTCATGCCTGTTGAAGACCAAGGTCTCCGTTCGGCAGAGAAACGACCTCCCCAAAAGGATAGGGTGATCGACATCGGGCATGACGAAGAAGCACGTTCGTGCCCTTACCCTCCCAATTTCCACCATCACATTAGACGCGGTGCCGCAGAAAATTGCCTTACAGTTGGCGTCATGCAGCACACCATGATCTGAGTGGTCAACCTCCAGCCCCAGCATGGTCGCATCTCACTCCCGGATAATGTTCATCTCAGCGCCCGTGTCCACCATTGCGATGCTTGGCTGGTCCCTCACTTTCAAATCCACCAGCCCACACGCCACACATTTCCAGTCCATCCTGGTGCCCGCCTCTGTCCACTCTATCTCCCTAGGCAAAATCATGCTCAGGTGGACGTTGGGCACTAACCTTCGTGAAAGCCGCCCTTTCAGCTCACCACTGAGCCTTGGTGCCGACGCCAAGATGTCTCTCAGATTCATCAAGTCATTGTGACTCTCCAGATGCTTATCCACCATTCGCTCCACGTCAAAACCCTCCTCCATCCAGACCGCGTACTTCTTCCTTTTTGGCGCGCCATCGCCCAGGCTCGGCTCCGCCTCTCCCTGAATTCCTCTCTTCTTGGCCCTCTGCTCGGCTCGTCGGTCCTCTTCCTGGCGGAGCCTCTCATCCTCTTCGTCGTCTCCCCCATCCTCCTCTTCCTGAACTTCCATCACTTCCTTCCTTCGTTCAGGCTCAAGCTCCTTCCGAGGAGGTGCTTAGTTAGGTGTCGGACTAGGTCCCTGGCTCGTAGTAGCCTTACTCTGGCTCCTAGTTTGCGCAGCCTGCGCTACCCTCCCATGCGACGTAGGGGGTCTAAAGGTCATTCCCGATCTAGGGCCTGCCCCGGCCGTCGCCACACCTGGATATCCTTGTGGTCATAATGACGACCCCGGGCCGGACCCATAGAGCATCACTTCAGGGAGATTCGCCCCCCATTCCCGGACCTTTTCGCACATCATCCTCAACCTTTCCTGGTACCTGCCAACCTTCGCAAGCAGATCCTCCATCCTTTCCAGGATGGTCGAGGCTGACTCTCTTGCCACCTCTAGCCCTTCATCGTCTGACTCAATGATTATAGGTTCTTTCTGTATAGTCCCCGCCCTTAGTCGCTGAGTCACCTCCTCACTCTCGTCCATAATCTCTTCGACCCTCACCCCCGGATCCTCCCTTTCTTGCCATATTCTGAACATTGTTGGGGCTGTCGGTGGCCCTGCCGCCGCCCGCTTGAGGGCCTCTTGCCTGATTCCTCCCGGGGTCTTGGGATCAATGTGCTTCCCCCACCTATCTTATATGTCCCCGTCCATACAAGAGGAGATCAGCATTGCTAGCTCGTCATCCCGCCGCTGTTGGCAGAATCATATGGTGTGGCCCACCTCGCCACAATGCCAACAAGTTGCATTCCGTCAATCGAAGCGGGGTCTCCCATACCCTTGGCCCCCCTCCTGACTGCCTTGGCCACCTTGGTTCTCACCCCCTTGACCATTCCAGCCTCCCCCACGGCCCCCACCGTTCCCTCCTCGCCCCCGGCCACCCGCTCCTCGACCCCCTTGGCCCCGCCCCCCATTGCCTTGCCCGCCTTGTCCTTGGCTCCCTCCCCCGGCCACACTAGCTTGCGAGGCCTGTTGGGAGGGCAGCGGTTGGGCCACAGGCTGGCCTTGAGTCGCTGGGTAGCTCGGGGGGCCCATACTTGCTGATGGGCCCGAGTAGGGGACCATGTGTCCCGTGTGGGCTTGACTCCCTCCACATGAGACACAATGGTTGCAACTGGGCCAGGGCGCGGACTGACAATGCGGTACCCAGTGTCCGCAAGCTGGTGGCGGCCCCATGTGCGATGATCCTGCTGGCGTTGGCGCGGCTGCGGCGACAGGCGGCGGTGCGGCAATGGCTTGGGGAACCTGCCCCTTCCCTGATCCCTGCCCTCCCAGCAGCAAGTTGAGCTGCTTCCTCTGGGCCTTAGTCAGGGCTTGGGAACCCGTCTCCTCTCCGCCTTTGTCTTCGCGCCCAGCCTCCTCATCCACTGCCCCTGACGCCCGGCCTTGCGCCACAGTCACCCCTCTTTTCTGTATTTCCTCCTCGTTGTCATATCCCAATGCCGCCAGCACGTCGGAGACAATCCTCTTCACCCCTGGGGTCCCCGATGCGGTAGCATCCCTTTCCTTCCTCTTACACCTTTGCAGCCGCATCTGGTGCTGCTCCACCTGGTCGAGGCTCCCTCCTTCCACTCCTTTGTCTATAGTTGCCCAGGTGAGCTTCTCACTCCCTTCCCCGTGCTTTGTCAATTCTGCGGCCTCCGAGCCCGTAAGCAATTCCAGAAATGTGGCGCACTGCGCCTCCTCCGAAATCCCGTGCACTTTCCTCGCCTTTTTCTTAAATTCGTGCACGAACGCCCCAATGGTAGAGAAGTCTTCCTTATTCATGGCCTCCATCCCCCAGCCTATACTTCCTCCGCATCAGGTCCCCAAACTTTGTCCAACTGCCATTGGCGGCGTCCACGACCTTACTCACTTGTCGATGGTGACTATGCAGGACATACCTTAGGACCCGTTGGAGCTTGACCTCATCTGACAGTCCTACCAGCGCCTGCTCTGTCAGATCCAACCAGTCAGATACCCGATCCCCCTTGAAATGGAATGTCTCAACATTTGGGACATTGCTCGGCGCCCTCTCGCGCTTGTCCAAGGCATCGATGAGGTCGTCGAGTGTACCGAGCCTCCTCCCACCGTTTGCCATTTCCTCTGACATTTTCATCAACCGCCTCTAGCTTCAAACTTCCTGTTATAAGAGACGATAGGGCGAAAGGCCCCACTCAGCAGTTCATTCCCTCAAGACCCTATCGGGTTGACCCCTCAAACATCCGACGCTCTAGACCTGGCAGACATTTCTCTTCCCATTTTCCCTTAGGCCTACCTAGATAAGGCCTACCCTTACCATAAGGTCTCCTCACACATTCGCCTCATCCACGTCATCAGCCTAGCCGCCAATCAATCAATTATTCACACTCACAGTTATATAGACCACCATACAATTTATCGCATAATTTTTCCCTTATCCACTCATATGCCTAGTTCTCCCTCATTCCCATAGCCGGATGTCGTTCCACCAGGGACAACGGTAGGCTTCCGTTATCCCCGGCAACGGCGCCACCTGTCAAGCGCATTGCTCCAGCACCGCACGTGGCAGCGCGGGACCCTCTCGGCCGCGTCACGCAGGAGTTGGACCAACCTCATCACGAACACATAAGTGGAGCTTCCATAGGCTGCTCCGGCCGAGTGCGCCAGCCATACCTCTCGCGAGCCCCTATGACAGGATAGGGCCTAAGCGAGGCACAACTTACCTCCACCTTACGGGAGCTGTCACCTCCCTTCGGTGGGCGTATCCCCGCCGAGCTACCAGTCCACAATACGAAAGTTAATCAGTTGCAATCGCAGAGGTGGACCAGCCGAGGGCGTTTCTCGTTCGTTGTAGCATAGGGGGTACGAGCGGTAATACGCCTGTCGGACCCGCACGCGAACCGACATCTTGGGGGGCTGAAGTCCCACGCGCAGCCCTTCGTCGGTCGACTAGGACGCATCCCACACACCACGCGCACGCCACTTTAACGAACACAAAACAAAACCCGCACACACACGTACGCACACGAAACGACCCAACACAAACAACGCGACAACGCTCCTAGCCTCTCGGTAGCCAGCCCATAACCTTCCAATGCGGAAATGGAATAGGCGTCGCGCGCGAGACTTAGCATAAAACCGCGCGGACGCACGGCTAACTCATATCGACTCTCAATGCAAGCGTACTCAAGCGGTCGCAACGATGGCGTACTATGTGGTACCCACACTCGCGCGACCCTCGTTAATCTCGAGGGTCGTGATCGACGCTCAAGTGTCGGCTGACGCGCGCCTTGATGGTTAATCTCTCAACGCCAAACAACCGCCATGCGCGGTTGAAGACCACACACTCTCTTTTGCACCTTATGTAGAGCGGGTGGTACACAGGTCCGTACCTGTGGTGGTAGTCGTCTCTCGCTGCCCTAGGGGTAAATCCTCCCCGGACCTGGGCGAAAGTCAAGGGGTTTGACTTTGACGGTTGCCACGTACTACAACGTCCAACCATAAAAATCTCTAAAAAGCAAAGAGTAAGGAATAGGCCGACGGTTCCTCCGCTAAATTATGCAAGTCATGACCTTCGGGGTGCCCTCCCCTCTTCGCGCGGCGCCCGCAACCCGTAACAATCCTTAAGCATTCGCGCACATGTGTGAATTTCTTTGATCCCATAACCTTTAGGCACCAGGGCAGAACGGCGTTGTGCAAGGGATTCTAGCATAAAGCCGCGCAGCCGCGGGTCAATCCTATACCAACCACCAATGCCAATTGTACGTGGTAAGCGAGGCTCCGACCTGAGCGATATTGAATGGCTGAAGGAATATATCGAGAGGGGCCACCCCTCATGATATTGAACGGTTGGAGGATGCGCCGTTCGGCCCTCGCGACATCTCCGCCTCTGAGGTTGGGTGTCTCGACGGGCAGGATGAATAGGACCTGCGCGAGGGGAAGCCTTTCTTCTGCAGAGTCCGGGGCTTGGAGTGCCCTGGACAAGGACTTTGAGTCCTGGCCTAGGACTAACGTCCGACTTAAAAAACCCCCAAGAAGCAAATACGAAAAAGGATGGGTCTCCCACATGCTTTTCAACCTTAACCTTTGAGTAGGTTTTTTTGGCGCGGGGCCCTTTGGGCCTCGCGAGCACCCACCTTAGATACACCCAAACATACCCACATAAGGGAGATAGAGTTGCGACGATCACTTCTCACAGGCACAGTGGGATTTCTCACAACCACGTATATATATATGGGATCGCAGGCAATCCAAATCCAAAATCCGAGCCACAGGACATACCTGCAATCACATCAAGAATCGAACGACAAAACATGCACTACACGGAGTCAACCCTAACCATCCTCTATGTTCATACCCCTTCGCTTTAGCCATGCAAGCCCCAATCGCGGAATCAACCAACCTCAATTAAATACTCAATACCTTTGTTAAATGGCCATTCAATAAAAGTCTGGGTGAACCCTTAACAAACAGCAAAACCACCAGGGCTAAAGCCTTTTAGGTTGAGTATGGAGAGTGAGTTGGAATTGAGTCGAAGACCGATGAATCGGCAACCGACCTGYTATCAGTGATAACAGAAAATGACCCTCAAGGGATCTGAATCTAGTCCTGATCTTGAATCAAACACCCGAAAGGACCTGTAACACAAGGTAGGTCAAAYGCCCAAGYTAAATCATCAGCATAYGGGGGGATAAACCTCCATAGCACACTCTCTCTCAAGGCTACCCGCCAACTAARTCCAAGTCTRCSTCTAAGCCGGTRCCCAAAGCAAAAGTAGGCGAATGGCAGAATCTCCCCTATTCAGGGWRGATCGCCAGAATCGCYAYYTGTCAAAATATAATCTGACTCCTTTAATTTAGRAAAATTTCRGCAGCGCWTCCCGTARGAAAAGTGYCTTTTCAGWATTTATACAAACCCAAATATCAAAAGCAGGAGTAATCTATAACTCTTGAAAGTCAAATTTTGTCTAACTCTCTGAATTAGTARAARTTTGGGCAGCATCCCCTTTGGAATTGGGGATTTCCCAGATTTATACCAAGTCAAGTTTGAACTCAACCCCCAACCTTGAGTTCAACTTAGACAAAATTTGGCTAACTCYTTAGTTTCTGCAKAAATTTCGGCAGCACTCCCCCTGGAAAARTGCTCTCCCAAAATTTACACAAGGCTAAGTTTGAAACTTGAGACTAACTTTGWCKTCCCAWAGCCCWACTTTGTCTAACTCYCTGAAKTAGCAAAAATTTGGGCAGCACTCCCYTTAGAAAGGGAGGCTTTCCARATTTTTACTAAGTCAGATATAACGAAAAGACAAGCTGAACTTTGACAAGTCAAAATTTATCTAACTCCTTGAATYTGTAGAAATTTCGGCAGCGCTTCCCGTAGAGAGAGTAGCCTACCAAAATTTATACAAGTCCAAGTATGATAGCGAGTCTMARAAAATGCAAGAATCGATCTAAGTAAAATMAAGTCAAYTCARAAAATGCAGGAATTGACCYAACTCCTATTGCTCTAGCACGKGGCGAGCCTCTAAAGCAACTACYTGYCAACCTGAAACCCAGACCAAGTAGTAATGTCACTCAGCCACATGCAGGCCAAAMCACAGAGGWAAGTACTCTCACCAACCCCAAGCTCCTYTAGCAAACAATMGTTCATGCTTCCTCTGTGAGTTATCCCCTCATACCCAACTTACATAAGGCATAGGTGAGGCCACCTAAACTTACAGAGCGAGCCGAACTTAGCCAGGCCTAAAGTCAGAATACCTAAACTTATAGAGCGTTCTGACTTGGCCAGRTATACACAAACAAAGGGCACAACTACTTCTCTTTTTTTAGGGCATATGACTAGACCACTCCAGTCACCCCGAACTGTTTAAATAACCAAGTTATATATACCTCTCTAAACTTAGTCTTCAAAGGGGATACAAGGCTGAGCCGCTCAACTTAGAACACTGCTCAGCNGAACTGTTTAAATAACCAAGTTATATATACCTCTCTAAACTTAGTCTTCAAAGGGGATACAAGGCTGAGCCGCTCAACTTAGAACACTGCTCAGCCTGCCCAAGTTTACCTTCAGTTATACCTCTTAGTTATACTCTCTTCAATTATGATAAGCTATAGCCAGGCTACCTAAACTTATAGAGCGGTCTGACTAGCCTGTTCTCAATAGCATAGTAATATAGTATAATCATATTTTATACATTGGGTTCCAACATGTACGAGGTGTTGGGTCAGACTACCTAAACTTATAGAGCGGTCTGATCCTCTGCTAGGTTCGTTTCTCTCTGATCCAGTCTGTGCGAGGCAGTAGGCCAGACTACCTAAACTTATAGAGCGGTCTGTCCCCTGCCAGGATTATCCCCTCAAAACAAAATAGGAGAAGGGTTGAACCACCTAAACTTATAGAGCGGCTCAGACCTCCTCGTTCAGAACTAAAGAAACTGAGAAAACCCCAAGTAAAACGAGGCAACCCAAGGTACGTAAACTTATAGAGCGCCTTGGGTCCCTGAAAGTCAGCCACAATCAACCCTCGCAAGCCAGAATAGTCAGGTCACCTAAACTTATAGAGCGTCCTGACCCCCCATGCAATTCACAGCACTGGGTCTCCCAAAACTTATGGGGACATCCCCGCCTCCAGCGTTTCAGGCTACCTAAACTTATAGAGCGGCCTGAGGCTCCATACAAACCAAAAATAAGCAAAGCGCTGGGCTTCCCCAAACTTATGGGGACCTCCCAGCCTTAATGACCCGATCAGACTACACGCAATACTGCCTTCCTCCCAACCTTCCCCCATATGCAACCCACTTCATTTACAATCTGCTTTCAGGCAGTCAACAAACTGAACTTGAAATTGCACATATATTCTTTTACTTCAATCTGACTCATGTCCTGGAAGTCAAACTCAAAACCAAGTATAGGATTCACACAATACACTCTGTCAAACGTAGAGGGATGTACAGGTAGGGGTTATAGTTGGGTTTATAGAGGGAGTCAAGGGATTACCACTCAGTTCCCTGCCTCCAGGACTCCGCCTAAGTCCCGGCAGAGCTCCCGCAATCGGTGGGGCAACCTCCCACAAAGGCCTTGGCGCGCGTTACGGGCCACACGTCCGCCTGCTGCCTTCCTCTCAGAGCCAAAGGACCAAACTTAGAGTAAGAAGGACAGGGTGAGAAGGGGTAAGACTCTCAGATAGAACGGTACACTCAGACTCGCGTGAGAGGGTCTTCCTGTCTTCAACGCCTTAGGCCCCCGCAATGGCAGCCTAATACAACAGCTTAGTCAACTTGGAGTCTGACTGCCGAGTTCAAATCTCCTACCGAACTCCCAAATCGCAGCGGTAACCCCCACCCTTTTTTTCATAACTTCATCACCTCCCTAAGCCTGTCCGCCACAGCGCCACAGGCTGCAATGGTCAGCGGTAGTCAAACAGTCGGTGTCAGCAGCATGAGGCCTTCACCCGTCGGTCATGGCTCACAGGCAGCTACAAGCAGCACCAGCACACAGTCGGCCGGAGCAATCCAAATACAGTCCGCTGGTACAGCCGCAGTGCAGTGCTTACGCACAGCCAGCCGGTACAACCGCAGTTTGATCAAGTCTGGGTCCAACTGCTGAAACGAAGCCCCCCCCCTAACGAAGTCCCAACCAGCAACAGTAATCTCTCTTCCGAGCCTAATCTTGGCCGCACTGCCGCTGGTAACAACGATGGGCAATAGTAATAGCTGTAGCCCGCATCCGGCTCGCAGCAATAGCAGCGGCTCGTACACAATTGATGGCAACTCACAGCAGTAACCCGCGTGCAGCCCGTAACAAACCGTGGCAGCATGCAACAACCTGCGCACAGTCAGTAGCAGCAGCTGTGGCAGCCTATACTCATGATGCCCATGGTGATCTACAACAGATACTGCACGGCCTTGCAACCGCACGGTTGCTCAAGCTACTACCACTGTCTTCTACGGGGTAGCCAGTGCGTGTGCAGCAGGTAGGTCCTTCAAGTTAGGTCCAGGTATGCGATACCCTCCCCCTCTCGCCTCGCTATACCCACCACCGCCACCGGCTTCGCGCACCTCGTTTCCGTTCTAGCCCTCGAATCGCTAGTCTCCCACCAAAACCAACCACGCCAACGTACCCGCCTACCATCAGAACGCCGGAGTAGCCCTTTCCCGCGCCTAAAACAACCACGGAACGGGTGAGCTACGAGCCCCGCCCTCCGCCATGGCCACTTCACCCTTAACCCGCATGCACTCCGCCTTCCTTGTGTTGGCGTCAACAACCACCAGAGCACCGTGACTCCGTCAAACAGAAGGTCGGACCGACCACAAAGAAGTCGGACGAAAAGAAAACAGACAAAGAAAAACTGCTCTGGACTTATATGTGTCGGCCTTGTGCAGGGGTCGCACGAACCTCCCCCCGTATCGTTCTAGTTTTAGCAGATCTCCCGAGGGACTCGGGCACTAGCAGCACCCCGCGACCTCTCGGAATTCGTGCGGCCGCAACACTCCCTTGTCTTACTGCACGAACCTGGCCCCCTCTCTGGGGCTTGTACGTGTCGAGCGTGCATAGGGATTATACGGATCTCCCCTATATTGCTCCAGATCTCACCGGCGCTGTAAAATCTACCTCAGCACCTTGCCAGCTCTTCGATTCATCCCACCTATTTCCCCCGCCGCAAGTATTCGACCCCCCTTTCGCGACCGATTCAGGCAGGAGCGCCCCCCCCTCTCCTTTTTCGGCACGTATCCGGTTCGCCCTCGCGTCCGAGTTCAGTCATCGGTCTCACCCACAGTCTCCCCTGTGTTGGTCCAACTTTACCAGACGTCCTGAGGGACCCAGACCGAGGTGTCGCCCTCGACTTTTCAAAATTTGGGCAGCCACAGTGCCACCTTTTCTTAATGCATGAATTCGTCCCACACTCTAGGTTTTATGCGTGCTGACCTCGAACAGGGTCACGCAGATCTTTTCTCCGTATCGTCCCAATTTTAGTGGATGTCCCGGAGGACCCCCGACCGTGGCCGCCTCCCCTCCCTATGCTTTCGAGGGTCACTCGGCCTCCCTCCGCAAGCACCTAGCCCTTGTCGTCGTCCGGGTTCATCCCCTGCCCCTCTCCTGTCACCCCGCTCAGTGGTCGGGCGGGTCTCTCCAATATCGCCTTAGATTCTCCAAATGTCCCGAAGGACACCGCCAAGGCCGCGGAGGCAATCGGCCCCCGACAATTTGGACTGCTCGGCTTTTACCCACCGAGTGGCGTCATCTAGGTCCGACGCCGACTTACGCTTCACTAGGCCAAGGGTGTATCCCCCCCCCCTGACGACTTCGCGTCCACATACGGGCGTGAAAACAATAGTAGTAACAAAAATTCGAAATAACTAATTCAAAAATTCGAAATAAATAAGTTATTCATAGATAGATATATACCTACAAACGTGCAATAGTCGGGTGGAAACCATAGCCCCCATTTGCAAAAGGCGAGGGGGATAGTCCTACCGGCCCATCAACCCCTCAAGCCTTTCCGCCGCGCTCCTCCGCTCCTTTACTGCCTGCTGGTGACCTTGATCCCTACGTCCGCTGCATACCAGTCCGATGCTATAACCAATAGGGCTAAGCCGAAGCCTGTGACCAGCAGGCGCGGTTTCCGATATGACGTGGTACTGCGCAGCGTTTCCGGGCCAGGATACCGCCCCGGGCCATTCTTGCAGCCCACATTTGCACCCACGGCCCCCAGGTGCCCGTGCCGGCCTACCATCCTGCGGCGTGACCATCCCGCGCGCCGGCCTGCGCGCCACCACCGGCTGCACGTGCCAATCAAAACGAGCTTTCACCCCCTAACCAAATTCGTCACCCGGTCCGGGTCGGTCGGCTACCCTGGCCACCCACTCAATCAGAGAAATCACATGCGCGCCTTAAAATTGCGCGCCCACGTACTCCCTACTGAGACAAGACAGACCTTTGCCCGCGTGCGGGCGACCCTCGCACTTTCCAGCACGGGCACTCAAAATCCAGGTTAACCGAGCCTTTCTGTTACTTTCAAAACCTAGGGCGGATACCCTTGTAAGGGTATTCGCGCCGACACTGCCGTAAGCCGCTAGGACCTCCAGTTGCTCCAATAGCTGATCTGAAGGCCTGCGGCCATCGCGCCATTTTCTTTTTCAAAGCTGAAGTTCGCAGCCCAAAGGCGGCACTATGGTAGGCTTCGGCCTCTGTGTCAAGGTGGCACATTTTTCAGCGGCCGGGGACCGTGCACAAGTGGGTTTTAAGGGGGTGACAGTTGTTGGGGGGCCGGTCCCCCGCGTTTTATGGACTACAGACAGCTATCGCGAGTAGAACCAGCGCGGTAGCGCAGTTGGAGGACCGGTCATCCCTTGCATCTGAATTGCGAAGGAGGCTAAAGAAAAAAACTGTTTGCCAACGCCAAGGTGTTGAGGCAGGGTCTGGTGTGGACGTGCGTGAACGTTGTTTTCTACTAGGCCGCGGGGAAGGCAATCTCGGCAAACTCGGAGCGCAGTGAAATTCAGGGTCGGCAAAAACAGGCTCGGAGGTACTGGTGGTTTAAAAAAAAAAAGAAAAAAAAAGGGGGCAAGCGGACGGGCACACGTAGACGGCCGCTCATCAGGCCAGCATCTGCCGCCGCGCACCTTCCGCAGTCGTGTCGTGCCTCATTTTTGGCCGTCGTTGGGGAGCGGCTACCGGTAGCAGAACGTCGTCAACGCACGCACACAAGTCGTCATCGCCGGTGGGTCGCCGGTGGGTCGGTCGGCTGGTCTTATGGTCCGTCGGTTGATCTGATTCGGTCGCTCTCTTCTGTGCCGTTCGGTCTCACTTCTCGTCTGTGTTCTTGTGGTGGAACATTTCGCTGAGGGATAGCTAGAGGGGAAATGGAAGGGCACTAACGGTCGCAAATATCTGCAGGCAAATGTGCTACCAGCTAAAAGGGTGGGGGTAGGGGGGGTGTCTGGAGTGGGGGCTATAGCTTGAAGGGGAAGTTAGCGGGTGGATGGTCGAAGCCTAACGGGAGGCGCTGCCTGAGGCTGTCTGGATCGTTCCCGCGACAAGTCCTCTTGGGCATCGGTATCGGAACATACGGAAGGCAGCGGAAAAGCGTTAGGTAGTGGGGACGAGGCAGTATCTCCGAGGCAGTGGGGGAGAGTTCGTTGTTGCGAAAAGGTGTTCGCAATTAGCGGAGCCACTCACGGTAGAGGTGGGGTGCTAATTCTCTATGGTGTATGGGCAAGTTCAGGTGCAATAGCTGGTGGGGGGGGGGGGAGTAGTGTTCGCGGGGTGGATTGTTAGCAGTGTTGGATACTATCGCAGTCTCGTGCGATCGGATTAGCACTGTGAAGCATTTTAATCGTTAGGTAGAATATGGCGGTATCGTGGTCATAGCCGGCAAGTAAAGGGAAAGACGGTGGCCTTGGGTTAGACAGAAGTCGGAGATCCGCAGCGCGCGTGTGACGAGATAGCGGCGGAGAGGGAGTAGGAGTACGACTCTACCACAACGACGAGAGGAACGGCTGAGCAGGCCGGAGCAAACCGAAGCTGACCAGAGTAGAGCAGAGAAAGGGAGTACCGTGACGGTCGACAGGTCGGAATGGAAACTCACGTTGTCCTTGTATTTGCGCTCGTGTGTATGGTGATGATGGCATCCTCTGCCAACTCTGGTGTATATGGAACGAGGGTAATTATTCAGGAGCTTGATGCCGGAATCCCCGACTCAATCGAAGAGGCTCAGAGGGCGCTGGCCACGTCGGATGTGTCCCCACCAGTGACTGATCAGGAAAGATCCGACTTCGTGGAGGCGCACAACGACGCGAGGGGCGCTGTGGGGGTCGCTCCCCTGCAGTGGGACGATAAGCATGAAGAGGAAGCGGGAAAAGCAGTGAACCTATACTTTCCTCAAGCTTGCTTGATTAACTCGGCGGGTGGTGAAAGTTACGGAGAGAATATCTTCTGTGGCATCGACAGTGCTACTCCGCCGCAGTGGACTCCGCGGAGCGCTGTCAACGACTGGGTTCTAGAAAAAGGGAAATACGATTACAATTCGAACTCCTGTAATCCGCCGGGATCTGTTTGTGATCACTACAAGCAAGTGGTGAACAAAAACACCACGAAATTGGGATGTGCTATTGCAAGACAGGCTTCAAAGATGCTGGTGGTATGCAAGTATACTAAAAAGGCTACTGCAGATCGACCTTATTGATGTCGGAATAAGGGGTGCCTGGCCGTTTTCAGTGTTGCATGATAGATTCTACGGAGGCGAAAATATTACATGGGGGGAATATGATGGCGCGAGGAAACCGAGCTTTCCTCTTCTGAGTACCCTTTCGTAAGCAGTTTGTTCCTCTTCTTGTTTTGTTCTCTTCGGGCTGGAGCAGCTGGAGAATGCCGTCAGATCTTTCGCCGCCTCTTGGGGCAACTCATCTCGCAATGTGACGCAGCACCGAGATGTTGGCGATGTGATTTACTGCTCCTTTTGGTCCTTCCGTCTCGCTATCGTTGGGGGGCACATCATTCGTCAAAGCTGTGTGCGATCATGAAGGCTATTAATTGGGCGGGGGGGGGGCGCGGGGAGCGGGGCTGCGCGCTTCTTCCAATTGCATTTGTGATTATGAAACGACCGGATTGAAGATCTTTGAGGATGGGTGGGTGGGTGGTTCATGTCGAAGGGCTTACGATTTTCGTCTGAGGGCTCGGTGAAGGACGACGGGACAGTCTAGTACCTTTCTTCTCTGTCCGATCATGAAGGACTGAGAAATTGTGGGATCCATGAGACTGCGCGTTACGTCGATGAAGTTATTTGGATTTTTGTTTCTATTCGTAATCTTTTTGCCGTCATCAAGTGGCGGATGTCTCGGTTTGTCGTAGTGGCTGAACATCTTTTGTCGTGTCAGTTCTGTCGAGGTGTGTTTGTCTCTCGTCTAGTTCTTTTGTCTTTTCTCGAGTAATTTTCTGTCCGCCATTCCATACACGATTAACCTCGTCGCCGCCTTCTTCCCTCATCGTGCTCACGTTTCAAAATCTTCAGCTGTTCTTCTGTTACAACTTCTTTGGATAAGCATTCCGGTAAAGGTCGTGTAAGTTATCTTCCTGGTTCCCCCTGCTTTTCCGCGCGTGTCCCTATGGGTATGACGGCGTTTTTTGTTCAGGATTCCCTTGATAGATCCAGATGCGAGCCGTCAGTTGCCACAGTAATGCGAGTGTGTGCGTGTGTGCGTGTGTGCGTGTGTGTGAGAGAGAGAGAGGAGGGGGGGGGCAGATCACGGAGCAAGGCTCAGAGCGGGGAGGAAAGAGCCAGGAGGGGACAGCGGGTGGGGGAACGGCAAAAGCAAGAGAGTGTGAGGGGAAGGGGGGATGCACAGGGAGCAAGGCATAAAGCGAGGGGGAAAGAGAGCCGGGAGGGAACAGCGGGTTTGGGGGAAGGGAGACAGAAAGAGGGAGAGGGGGGGATACTTAGGGAGCAAGGCACAAAGCGACGGGGAAAGAGAGCCGGGAGGGGACAGCGGTTGGGGGAAGGGCAAGAGAGAGAGAGAGAGAGAGAGAGAGAGAGAGAGAGGAGTAAAGATACTAACGTTCGATCGGTTTGCCCGCCGCCGTTTCTCTTTCTCTGAAGGGCGTTTATCTTTCGATAGTCGCAGAAGGAAGTCGATGTTGCCGGCATGTTTATTTGTGTAACTCTGCGTTTTCCTCGCCATCCGTGTGACGCTGTTCGGTCTCTCTCCGTGTTCCTTTTTTGCTTAGTATCCCATCCCGAAGTCGGGGTCCTTTTAACTGTTGGGGTAATCGATTGCCTGAAGCCCCTGGTGACAGACAGATGGGAAGCAAATGGATTCACTTGCGGCGTCTGTCTAGAAGGATCCGACTGGAGACTTATCTTTTACTGCGCGTGCTCCTGATTGCATATTACCAGGATATTCGTTCCTCTTGCCCCTTGTCGCATTTCCCTCGGCTGGCTCTTGTAGTTGATCGGTGAGTAGTGCTCGTCCTCACTCTCGACCCTCCAGGACGAGTGACCGTCCAGGACGAGAATACACTTAAAACGTCCTCGTGACGTGATAGATGCTGACAAAAACTCCATCGTTATGACGGGTCCACCCTGTTGATCTTACTGGAGTATACGCTAATTGACGACGACTGAGTCTTGTCTTGGTGGTGATTGGCGGCCGGCTGATGGCAGTTTTGGTGCAGTTACTTGTCGGCAACCGGGTCCTAATTGCAACGTTTGATTACTTCGTAGGTTCGCAGTTGTTTGGAGTCCCGGTCGCCTGCAAAGCTGTTGGATACTGCTCCTCCGGTGTTCAGCTTGTCTGCTCTAGGCTCTGTGAAAATCCCATTAATTTTGTAGATGCTTTGTCTGCAAGCGTGAGCTGTAGTGGCCGAGGTTTCTGGTTGAAAGGAGGCCTTCGAACACGAAGACGGAGGAAGGGCATCTTCCTTGTGTCGGATATGGCGGCGTGATAGTTTTCGCCGATCAAATTTTTCTTGACTATGGGTAAAGGCTGGGCGGGAAGACAGTCTATAAGGTGTGTTTTCAAGCTCTCTCACGTGAAGGGATCTTTTGTATACTGCAAGGGCACGATCTATAACGCGAATCTTAATTTATTGATTGCCTGAGAGAAATCCTTTCAAACGATTGTCCGAGAAGAAATCTGCGGTTTTATACGTACGTACGTATGGTAATATCATGTCTTGCGTAGATGTTGGTGTGTTCGGTGCAGATGGATGGATAAAGAAGAGGACTCAGGTGACGGAAGCGGGCCTGGTGACCTTTATGATGTAGTGGAAGGGCGCTAGCGCGAGAGAGGGAGTCGATGCTCTTGTCACTCTTCCTCAGTCTATCAAAGGTCACGATATGTTTCGCTATTCTCAAGTATCAAGCGGCGAAAAGTGCGCCCTAGTCAGTGCTGTGTTTGATAAGGTGGCAGAGCTATTGAGGGGGGGGGGGGAGAGAGAGAGAGAGAGAGAGAGAGAGAGAGACAGAGAGAGATAGAGAGGAGCTGTACGATCTAGGTTCTTGAGAGGAACAGACTCATAAGCGCGATGTTTTGAAAGGGTGGACCCGAGGGTTGTGGAGAGAGAGAGAGGAGCTGTACGATCTAGGTTCTTGAGAGGAACAGACTCATAAGCGCGATGTTTTGAAAGGGTGGACCCGAGGGTTGTGGCTGAGCGCAGGTGTTGTTGGCTTTTCTCGCTCCCTCTATTTCGCTCGTTTTCCCCGAGCTCCCTCTTTGAATGTTTCCAGCCAGTGTAGTATGAGTGACTGCAGTGTACAGTTCTCTGAACGACTACAGTGTACAAATCTCTGGATCGAGCACGAAGTTACTGAAGCTTTGTTTTGTCCGACAAATGCTCGCCTGTTGTTTTTAACTGCTCTGCCTCACTCTCTCCCTCCTCTCCCTCGTCCCTCCCTCTTCTATCTCCCTGGCTCTCTCGTCGCTCGCCTCCCTTTGTGTCTGTGCCTCTCCTGGCATTTTACATCCGTCGACGGCTTTTGCTTTTTTGTGTTTGTGTTCGTTTTGTCCTCGTACGTACGTCGTAGGCCAGGAGGAGAATGTTCTGTTCTTTGTCATGAACGGATTTGGCCGCTGTGGAGGGAGGCGATTCCCGTGCATTGTAATGATGTCGGTTCTCGTCGGCTTGTGTGCACGCTATTGTGAGCGAGCGGTCATTAGGGTCGACATTCCAGGGGATGGCGAGGTGACGTGGAAGGTGGATGGTCGTGAAGAAGAAACTAAGTTTGCTCCGTCTGATTGCATGTGCTAGTTTGAGTAATTCATCGTTCAGTTCTGCGATGACTCGTTGTGCCACGAATAGTATATCTGCTCACTCTTTCAACGCCCTCGGTGCTAGATTATCTAACGGATTCCTTCTTTTGGAATGCTTTTCATTCTCTTGCCGGGTCACAATAAAACATCAATAACTGAAGGGCTCGTATGGTCCTATCTGTCGTGTCAGTCATGACTAACTTATTGAAGTCTTATGTATTTCTGCGGTTTGTGCTTTTCGTGTTGGACAATGTCGCTCTCACCGTAGTTTTTTTTTTCTTTTTCCCTTTTTGTTTGGTCCGGAGCCCTTACCGTAGTTTGCATATTATCCTTTTTTTATTTTATCGTAAAGCTTGTGCTGTTGCATTTGGCCGCATTTGAAAGTCTGCCTCCTTTCTTCCTTTTTGGACCATTTCTCGATTTGTGTGGCACCCTTGCGCAGGGGCCATGCTAAACTTCTCTTTCTCTGTATCTTTCCAAAATTTGAAGACGTTTTCGGGCCTCTCTCCATTGCATATCATTCAACACGTATCTGGAGCAGGTAATGGTCCCAATGCATTTCAGCGAATGTTTTTTCTGTCGAAATCCAGTCTAATACATGCGAAATGTTTTGTAGTGCAGCGAGGTGTTAGAAATGTTTTGTAGTGCAGCGAGGTCCTTGAGCAGTGTATCTTGTAGGATAGGGAAGGAAGGGTGCATGCGCGTGTGCGTACGGACGGCATTCCTGAGTCTCCTACGTTTTTCTCTTCGTTTGGAGGAGACGCAGCTTCAATGCGGCAGCTCTCTTTTCTCTATGTTTTGCCTCAGCTAATCCAGAATGATTTTACTCTGGTCGTCTGGTTGCCTCGCCACACCAATGTCGAAACATCACTACAATCGACATATGTCAGGAAATTCTCGACATTCCCTCTTTCAACAGAAAAACCCTCTTTCGCCACACTGCATGTCGAAGTGAAGAACGCGCGAGTCCTATGCACAAAAGAGACAAACTGGGGTGAAGATAGGACAAGCGTTGGTCCGTTCTCCTTTTCGAGATTCGGGCAAGAACTCGACATCCCATCCGAGGACTGTTGAAAATGTCCAAGTTGCAGACCTGAAGTGGAAACGAGCTCTGCTCGAGAGGAGCTGTCCAAACCCTTTCCCTGACAGCTCCTGAATTCTTTTCGCATCTCGGATTTCGACATGCTGTGTGGCGAGGAGAAAATGTCGAAAATGCAGTTTTCGACATTGGTGTGGCGAGGCCCTCAGTCTCTGTATCGTTCTAGTTTTGACGGATGTCCGGCATCGCTACTCTCGAACTTAGCTCTCGGAAAGGAACAACGTTTTCCGCCTTTCTCGAGAGGCTGACAACTCTCGAACTAATCTCGATTTTCTTTTTTCAAAGATTTTGGACCATTGCCCGATTTATGCGTGTCATCCGTGTGCAAGAGCCATGATAATCTTCTCTGTATCGTTCCTTTTTGTTTCTTTTTTTTTTCAACTACGGTTCTCTCAAATCTTTCATCATCTTTCAAATTCTTTCAATTAACGTTTACTACCTACCTATCACTACTCCTAAGGTTTATACAGGGGACCCCTGCGAGCATAGCTTTGTTGTCTCCCGCCAGCCATCGTTCCAATTTTAACGGATGTCCCGAAGGACTAATCTCGGAAATTCGAAAGTTTAGATGTCCTGCGGGACGTCCGTTACAATCGGAACGATACAGTGGAGGTTAGCATGGCCCCTGTGCCATCTATGGTGGACGTCCGGTAATTCGCTGCATGAAGCGTCTGGAAAAATATTAATTTTTTATTTGTTTATTTTCACAAAAACACTGCTCATTTGATGACGCACATCAAAGAAGAGGCCGGGATAGTACTTCTCGAAATGAAGAGGAATGATTGATGAACATATTTAGAGTGATAGGACCTCGCTCAATTACTCTCGAAATGTGTAAAATGAGTCCCAATCCTCCGCTAAAACCTGGAAAGGTACATTTCCATATCTTTTGTCTGTTGTGCATCTCGAGAGTAGTGGAGCGAGTCCCAAAATCATTTACCAAAGGTGTTTCCCGGGGGCCGAGTTCCACTCGTCCAGATTGATGAGTGATATCTGTCCATAGAGATCTTCTGTCCATAGATCTCCATCATCTCAGTCAGAAATCAAGTCGGAAGTGGGACTTGGCCCCGGGTTTCACATTGTGCTGGATCGGTAAAGAGCTGGAGGGCCGATAAGTGAAGTAAGAGCCAAACTGTACCGGCCAGGTGGCTGAATGGTGCGCACGTGTCTAACTGGC
>BFEA01000701.1:25142-27508 GCA_003427395.1 Chara braunii | reverse complement strand
AACCAGCTACTAGACGGTTCGATTAGTCTTTCGCCCCTATACCCAAGTCCGACGAACGATTTGCACGTCAGTAACGCTGCGAGCCTCCACCAGAGTTTCCTCTGGCCTCGCCCTGCTCACGCATAGTTCACCATCTTTCGGGTCCCAACGGGCATGCTCACACTCAAACCTCTCACAGCAGATTGTGGTTGGCGGACGGTGCACCCGCAGAGGGTTCCCGCCACTTAGGTTTCTTCCGCCTCGTGGGCTAATCACCCACCGGCTCACATGCACGTTGAACTCCTCGGTCCGTGTTTCAAGACGGGCAGGATAGAGGAATTTCGCCAGCATCCCGAACACGCAGGAACCTGAACGGGCCCGCCGAAAGAGGCGCGTGCTTAAGGTCCTCGACTGCCGTGACGGTCACCCATGGGGGGTTTCAATCGCTCCCCACTGCAATGCCAGTCACAACAGCCCATGCTGGCTGGCACCCCTGCCCAGACAGGAGCGCACGACTTCCCCTGCATCCGCTTCTCGGTCGGCAATTTCAAGAACTCTTTAACTCTCTTTTCAAAGTTCTTTTCATCCTTCCCTCTCGGTACTTCTTCGCTATCGGTATCTCGCACATATTTAGCCTTGGATKGGACTTACCACCCAATTGGGGCTGCATTCCCAAGCAACCCGACTCTTCGACAACACCTCGTTGCGCAGCAGGGTCCGGCGGTCGAYGGGGCTGTCACCCTCTTCGGCGTCCCCTTCCAGGGAACCTGCACACGGCCCGTTGCAGAGGTTGCCTTTCAAGACTACAATTCAGGGAGCAACAGAACCCCCGGATTTTCAGTGTGGGCTATTCCCGGTTCGCTCGCCGCTACCAAGGGAATCCTCGTTGGTTTCTCTTCCTCCGCTTAGTTATATGCTTAAATTGGGCGAGTGCTCCCCCCCGGGCTGAGATCAAAAGGCAAGGCCCGACGTACCTCCACAGCTAGGCCGACACCCCCAACCGCAAGCCCACCTCAAGCTGATGGGAGCGAACGGAAGGCGGCGACCACACAAACCGGAAGGACGACCTTACGTGCCGTTTTCAGGGAAACACAGACCACCACCCACAAACGGGTGCTGGAGGGCAACAACAGGGCGGAGCGAAACGCACCACTCTGGGCTGCGGCCCCCACAGACCCGCTCGGAATGCTCTCCAATTCCCTTCCACTTTAGGCTATCGACGCTCTCCAAGTGGGAAGCGAGGGAAGCCACGACCATGAACCCCACCACTCTCCGAAACGGAAGGTGCTGAGGTCGTGAGGAATCCAATGATGCTCTGGCGGGCGTGCACTCGGCAGAAGCTTTGGGCGCCACGTGCGTTCAAGGTATCGATGGCTCACGGATTTCTGCAATTCACATTCAGTATCGTATTTCGCTGCGCTCTTCATCGTTGCGAGGGCCAAGATATTCGTTTGCCGAGAGTTCTACAATATGGTGCCGTTCCGACAGGAATGACCCCTCGACCAGAACAGAAGGGGGCCGTCAACCCGGACAGCGACAAATCAGAGCAAATACATCAATAAGAAGTTCCAAAGCCGTCGCCACCGGCCGCTGCCACGGGCCCGTCCGACCCCCCGTTCGGGGGGCCAGGCAGGGCACCGGGGAGCAGCGGGGCAACGAGGGTGCAAGCGCTATCTCCTCCCCCCCTCCCACCCGACACCGCCCCGTTCACGACCAAAACCCTCCCACAACGGCCCTCCACCCCGAGATTCAAACCACCTCGACTGTGTCAAGGACGACGATCTGTCCCGAAAGGAGTACCCCGTTGGGAAGGAAGGCARGACGAAACGGGGAGGGGCCGAGGACCCCGCAACACACCCCGCCCCTAGCCTCTACCACGACCCTCGATCGCCAAACAAGCCGCAAGCTCCACACAAAGCCGAGGTTGAGGCCGGGATGGAAAGGAGGTGTGGACAAAGCTGAGACGGGAACGGAGCGGGGGTATGCAGGCCGTGGACAGCCGCCACCACCCGACATCCCGTCCCTGACCCTCCCACAGGGCTGTCCGTGCCCGGACCAACCGCCATCCCGACCAGAAGTCGAGAGTGGGGCTGGGCTGAGGTAACAACTTGCGGAGGCGAGACGGGATGAAGGGGGAGCAACGCCACAAGGCCCCGGACCCTGCCCACTCCCCCCACCCTCGACCTACACCTTGCCCCCCTCTGCGCTGGGCCAGCCGCCAGCTGGGCACTAAGCCCAAGAGGGTGCTGAAACGGAAGAGAAAAGCGGATGCACTAAGCCCAAGATGGTGCTGAAACGAAAGAGAAAAGCGGATGCAGGGAGGATGGGGGCAAAGGGCGGCGGAAGGGCGAGCAAGCCAGCGTCCCACACCCTGAAGATCGGCCGTT
>BFEA01000701.1:12642-22642 GCA_003427395.1 Chara braunii | reverse complement strand
GCACGGGTTCCGAGTCCGCAAACCGGACAAACTGAAATCCATTCAGCCACATGCGCCCATCTTTTGGCGCCTGGTTGCTACCTCACTCAGTGTGCGAATGTGATGTGCATCCTGTCCAATGCCCGTCGGCGGCATATGCACAAGGCTGCGGGGTTTCGAGCCCACAACCACTGACCACATGTGCATTTCCAACCGTTGCGCTAACCACTGCGCCATCATGCCATTCGCAGTTTCTTTTTTTTTTTCCAAAACACACACAGCCCCATCTATTCTGGGGGGCATCAGTCCGGTTGCTAATCACCGGCAAGCAGAAAGACAAGGGAAAGAGAGAGAGAAATGAACTCAGAAGGCAAGAAGAGGAGAAGGGGGTATCCACCCAAGCCCCCCTCAAGAGGAAAAAGGGTGACCTGGAAGGCAGCGCCAGCGGAAAGGAGTGAGCAAACTCACAACCATCAATCCCTAACAGCGCCCCCACCGGGAAGCAAAACTGCACCCAGTCGTGGAAGCACCATTAAGGTAGAGAGCAATGTTCGGATCACTCCTTCATACCTCACACCCCCCTAATGACTGCACCTATCCTAAGCTAATATATAACCATCAATCTCCTGTTTTCTGTAAAAATCTCTGCTCCTGCTTATCTAAAGGAAACCACTTGCTCTTTTCCGATCAATTAAACTGTTTCTTTAATCCCAACCTTCTTGTCATGCATGATTCACCAACCCCCCCCCCCCCCCCCCCCCCCCCCCCCGACCCCAGCCTCACCCGAAGGACCCAGCCAACCCAATACCCCCCGACCAATAAAAACTAAAAAACTAACCCCTTCCGCCCACGAGAGCACCCACGACCACTCCCCAACCTGGTCCCCTACCGTAACAATCCCACGGTAAGGCTTCCAGGCTTTGACAAAAAAAAACCAACCCCCCTTCCGTCTCTTGGCGACATCTGCGGAGACAGTTGTTCTTAAATTCCGCACCATCCATGCTCGCTGCATCCGGAAAGATGGAGGCACCCCTTCACGCAACAAACGGGCCCACATGGCCCATACTGCAGCCCAAAAGGCCGCCCGAACCACGTCCGCCGCGTAGGCCTCGCGTACCCATGTAACATCCCCTGCCAATAACACCCCCACCAGAACAGAGGAATTCCTTCTACTGGCCCCTGCCAGCAGGACCGCCTCCCCCAAAGAATCCCACCATTCCTAAAAAAGTTTCTGCGGCGAGCACTCCATCCACATATGAGGCAAGGACTCCTCATTCTGGCAACCCCTACACGCCCTGTCCTTGTGCGAACACCTATCCGCCAGCCATTGGTAGGTGGCCTGTGCTAGGTGAAGACAAAGCCACAGACCTCCTGCATGTTTTTGGTCCGGGAGGAAAGTCAGCACCTTACAGGCCTTTTGCCATGTGGGTGTGTCCCAGGATTGAAGAGCCTTCTGATCCAACCAACCCCTTTTCGCCCACCTCCCCCGCATTTCATCAACCATGTCTGTCGGGACGAGCAGGGTCCTATAGATCACCTTCGTGGACACCTGACGGACTCTGCAACACTTCCTGAGAGAGTTTTTGGGTGCCCACTCCCACGCCGAAGGGTCCCAGGGGAGTTGGAGTGGCTTGAAAGCAGGCTTAAAGGGGCGGAAGGCCCCCTCCATAGAAACTGACTGGTCCCTTACCACCACAACCGATCTTATGTTGCTTTCATGAACCCTGCCATCCCGACCCGGACGCCAAGAGCCTCCCCCAACGCCTTTTGTGGGCCGACGTCCTCCCAGACCTCTGCCGCGTACCACTGGGATCCCACTTTCTCTTTTAGCTGAAAAAAAACAACCGGCCGGTCCTGCCCTTCCAACGTCACCCACTCCCCCTGCTTATGATCCTTGGACATGAGACAGTCAACCCAACCCTGTGGAATCGCCTGTCTAATCGCATCCACCCTTTCCTTCTTCTTTGGCTGATGATCCAACTATCGCAACACCTCACTCTCCTCCCTCCATGTACCCTCCTGCACATCCCAGATGTCAACGAGCCGATGCACCCCACACTCCAACCACTGCCTCCCAAAGGCGCCCAAGCCGCCTTGCCATGGGAAAGGGGCTCCCGTCTGCAGTATGAGCCGATTTCCAAACAAAGACTGCCCAAGGATCTGGTCACCAGTCCGCGGGGCCGACTGCCTCAATGGGGCTTCACGCCACTTTTCCAGGGCGCATGACCACAATGCCCCCCTGCGGAGGCCATACAAGAGCTGAGGGTGAAGGAGGGCCGTTTCAACGTCCGCCGGATGCACCCTGATTGCCTCCGCCATCTCTTGTAGCGCGACCATCTTCCAAGGCTCCGCATCATCTTCTAGAAGGAGCCACAAGACGGAACGCATCTGTAAGGCAGCAACCTGCACTCGAGGGTCCAACAACCCCAGACCCCCGGCCGATCTTGGCTGCACCAACTTCTCCCAACGCACCCTGTAGATAAGCTGCGAGGTACAAGGGTCGTCCTTCCACAGAAACTTCCTAAGGGCGCCCTTGTATCCTTTCCACGCCGTCTTAGGAGGATCCGATACCGCGCCCGCATACCACAGTGTCGCAGACACCGCATTATTGGCAATGAGGACCTTACCAAATACCCCGTGCGACGCACGTTTAGCCCAAGCCGACATTCGTGTCACTGCGCGATGGAGCAGATCTTCCAACTGATAACCTGAAGACAATGTCGCAGGGATCTGAATACCAAGATACAGAAATAGTTCCTCAGTTGACTGGGTCCTCATGCCTTGGAACATTGTGATGTCAACCCTGTCCGGGACCACCGCCACAGATTTCCCCCAATTCACTCGTGCACCCACATATTTCTCAAACAGAGACACCTCACTTTGCAGGGCCGAAACGCTCTCGTTCGTCAGACGGGACATTGCCGCAGTATCATCAGTAAACGCATTAGACTTCACCTGTTCTCCCCCTGGTAACTCAAAACCCAAAATCTGATCATTCGCCGGGATCATCTCGCGCAAGTGTTCGACATACAAGATGTATAGCGCAGGAGAGAGTGGGCAACCCTGCCGTACAGAACGTGTGATCTTCAGGGGTGAAGATAGCAATCCATTAATCTGAACTCTAGCTTCAGCCATTCCCAACACCACTTCAACTGCCTTGACAAAACCCTCCCCCACCCCTCTATGTCTCATGCCCTGCAGGAGGAAGGGCCATCTGACCCTATCGTAAGCCTTTTCGAAGTTCAAAAACAAGGTAACCAAGGGGGGCTGAGAACACCGAGCCCTCTCCATGATTTGCCGGACCAAGAGGACATTCACCAGAATCTACCTTCGAACTATGAACCCCGTCTGCGTGGGGTGAATAAGAGCGGGCAACACAATAGCAATTCTGTTGGCCAACACTTTCGCATACACTTTATATGGTGCTGATAACAAAGAAATGGGCCTCCAATTCCTAACCTCCTCCACATTCCCTTTCTTATACAAGAGAATAATTGTAGCCTGACCGAAATTAGCCGGAGGGGCCTCCTCTCCTGAGAACAAGCGATTAAAAGCAATGCACAAATAGGGGAGGAGGGTCCGCGTTGCAACCAACAGATATTCCGCCGGCAAACCATCGGGACCTGGAGCCTTACCCTTGTGCATCCCACCCATCGCCCCCGCTATTTCCTCTTGGGTAATAGGCACGTCCAGGGCCGCCCTATGGTCCGGTGAGACAAAGGTGGCACACTTAGCCCATACATCACTCATTGGCAGAGAAGCCATGTCCTCAGTGGACCAAGTCTCATCCTCACGATACAAATCCCCATAAAAAAGTTCCACATATTTGAGGATGTCTGAGGTGCTTTCCGCCCTTGGCTCCAACGGGTCAAAGGGATGTCCCATTGAAACAATCGAAGGAGAGTGGGAAAACTTCTTCATCTGGGCAAAGAAGGCCTTGGACATCCGCTCAGCATCTCGTACCCACTTAGTTTTGGACGCGAGCCCCCACAATTCCGCATCCCAGGCCTGCCAATCTGCCCACTCCGAGTGCAACTGAACCCACTCCGCCCACCACTCATCCTCCGAACCTGTCGGTGACACTTCCCCCAAAGCTTCCATTCGATGGAGGTATTCCTGCCCTGTACGGTCATGCGCCTGCCTGGACACCTTGGCCCTCCTTTTCATGTTTGCAGCCAAAACCTGGACCCCCTGCTGAAGGTGCTCCAAGAACGGTGTTCGTTCAGGCCGCGCTGCGAGCCAAAGCTCCCAGTGCTGCACCACAAGGTCTTTGCCGAGTGATTCAGACAGCAACCACACCGGGGCTGTCATCGGAGGAGGTCTTCTAAATACTTGGGGGTGCAGCGCGAGCGAGGTAGTGATAAACTTGTGATCCGAAATCGAAACCAGCTGCTGATCAAAGCTCTGGAGATTCGGCAAAAGATCGGAGGAAACCCAGGCCATGTCGAGCCTGCTGCGAAGGAGGGGTGAAGTCCCGAACCAAGTAAAGCTTCTTTCTTCAGGGCTAAATCTGCGAAAGGCATCCACCAAGGCCATGTCGGCCGTTAACCCACATAATGCATCTGCATCCGGCTTCAGATCTCCTGCCACCAACGAGTCCCTACCCGGGCGGATTACCGTGTTAAAGTCCCCTATCACAATCATACTGTCCGAGTCAAGGAGACAGGCCGCAAAATTCCTCCAAAACCATTTTCCATCTGTGACATCCACCGGAGCATACACAGTTACTATCAACAGCCTCTCCCCCTTTCCTCAATGTACACCCATGCCCATCTCCCCATCGTATTCCAAAAGAAATCCAAAACCTTACCCGTAAAAAACCTCGTCAAGATCACAGTCACCCTCCTCTAGTCCCCTCAGCCGGAGCCCATAGCTGGAAAGGACCCCCAAACCCAAACTCCAGGAGAGATAGGCTACCCCCCCTCATCCCGGACTTGTCTCCTGAAGACAGATTACTGACAGTCTAGCTTTATAGACTAACCTTTTAACTTCCTTAGCCTTGGATCTTACTAAACGTTGACCCAACCCTCTAACGTTCAAGGACCCCACCCTAAACATGAATACCAATACGAAGTGAAGTGAAAGGGGTGACACTACCACTTAACTACAGCCATTCAGCGAACACGAGCCTCAGACATCTTGGCGCCCGGTCGTCACGACAGTCAACGCCTACTCCCCCGGGACCGATCCGAACGCGACACCCGCACCGAGACCCTCGACCTTCTACGCGGAACCACCAGACCACTCTGCCTTCTAGATGGCCCTGTCTGACCCGTTGCCTGTGAAGCCGTCCCGGAGGCAGCCTCCCGGGGCGGCTGCACTCTCCGCTGCAGGCCATACAACCACTCATCAATACAATACCAAAACCTGGTGCTAGAGAACCGCTTAGCCCTCGGCATACGCCTATCAAGATCCTTAAGAATCCGCAAGGGGGCTGACATAGCTGTAACAACTGCGTGTTCCTCCACCTCCGCAAAGTCCAGCACCAGCGCAAGGTTCCGCCAACCGAAAGTGGGGGCGAACGGAACGCTGTCCTGCGACTGTTCAAATTGGCCCTCACAGAAAAGCAATACAAACCCACCGAGAAATCATGACTAGTGGGTGACAACAAACGAATGGCCGAAATTCCAGGGATCATGGCCACTTCAGCTGAGGAGCCCAACCACTCCCGAGCCACCATCAGGGCGTGCTGCTGGTTCGGCATAGCGGAGAGGGCAACCATCGGAAAGCGAGCATTATGTACACCCGCCGAGGCCGAAACAGTAAGAACATGCAGAACTGACGCACTTTCCATAAAAACCAGCGGAACCAAATACAGCCTTCCTTCTGAGAGCATATCCTCCAGAACCCCATCCAGCAACTGCATGTGCAACCTACCATTGAACGGGTTCCCCTCCCTTGGATCCTGATTCCTTCCACCCGTACGCGGCTCCGATTCCTCCTCCCGATCCTCCTCGTGCGCACCTTGCAAGGGGTCTGGTGACGACAATCTCACTCGGCCTTGAGGGGGAACCGGGAGGGGAGAAGCCACATCGGGCAGGACCCTCAATGGTGCCCTGATCTCCTGACATGACACAGATTGAGTAGGAACAACATTGGACCCCTCCTCATCACTAACTTCAATGAACCGTTCCAAACATGCAGAAGCGGGACCCTGCGGCACGGTCCGTCCGCCTGGCTGAGCGCTCCTGTCCTGAGGCAGGCGTCCAACAATCCCCCTTCTCCCTGCTGTCGGTATGTCCTCGTCCACCCCCCGGGTCCTCAGGACTCCAACCTGATTAACCTCTCTGAACTTCCTAGGCGGCTCATCCTCCTCTGATGTAGACGAACCCCGTACCACCTGCTGCTTTCCTCTGTCCCCGACCCCAGCCGTAGCCTGGGACCTCCCCTTCCTCCCCCTCTTGCGAGCACGTGAACGCTTCCTATTTGCCGGACTTTCCCCAAACTCCTCTTGCAAGCTACCGCCGACACACGGGCCATCCTGCATAGGCACATCAACAGCCATGGCCACGGAGGCACACACATCCCTGTCCCTCACGGGGGAGGGGGGACAACCCCGATTAACACTTCTCATTCGGGCCGATGGGCGGGACAGAGAAGCGGGAAGAGGCTCTTCCTCAAACCAACCTCCCGTGGGCAGTCGAGACGATGGACCCGCCCCGGCACACGGGTCATCCTGCATAGGCTCATCAGCAGCCATGGCCACGGAGGCACACACATCCCTGTCCCTCACGGGGGAGGGGGGACAGCCACGAATAGCACTTCTCACTTGGGCCGATGGGAGGGACAGAGAAGCGGGAGGAGGCTCTTCCACCAACCACCCCCCCGTAGGCAACCGAGACGAAGGGCCCGCCCCTTCCAACAACCATCCACCATCAGCGGGCCCCTGCAAAGTGAGGGAGTGTTGTGCCTCAAAGTTGACCCTGGAAATAGAGAAGGAGGCCGTACGACGAATCACTGATAGATGAGACGGACCTGGTTAACCAATCGGTGAAAGACCTTGCGAGACTGTCGGGAAGACTGATGCCCTTACAACAGGCGCTGCTTGTACCGACGTAACCATAGCACAGGACGCCGATGGATGGGTCTGGATGAGCTGATGAGAGGGTCGTACACCCACCTCTTGCAATCGCTGCTCTCCAGCTTTCTCGACAACACCACCAACATGTCCAACCCCTGCATGGTGGCCATCCTCCCCATCCCCAATCTGATGCACAACATGAGTCTGTGGTTGACCAATCGGCGCTAGACGTTTCGAGACAGCCGGAGAGACCGATGCCCCTGCAACAGGGATTGCTGGTGACGAGGTGACAATGACACAGGGAGCCGACGACAGAGTCCGGGTGACCTGTTGAGAGGGTAACACATCCCCCCCTTGAAATCGCTGCTCCTCAATCTTCTCGGCAACACTATCAACACACCCGCCCCCAGCATGGCAACCAATCACCCCACCCCCAGCCTGTGCTCGACATGATCCTGAGATTGAGCAATAGGCGACATACCTTGTGCGGCCTCAGCATGCCACCCAACATTCCCATCCCCATTCTGCTGCGCAACATGGACCTGCCGGAGATCCCGTGCAGCCTCCTCAATCCGGCAGTCCTCCATTGGCCGGGCGCCCACCCGCCCCGCTGCTGGTCCAGAGCGCTAGCCATTCCACTACCGGCACCAGAGGTGCCTCTTGCATAATGACATCGTCCTCCCTCGGAGGTCGCTTCTGCTCTCACTCCTCCGGCAGCGGTTTACCTCCCTCCTTAACCACAAAGAGAGGCTCCTTTCCCATCCGCCGCTCCTTCACAGTGCAAAGTGTTCACACTTATACGTGCATGGCTTAGTCTTTGAGACAAGCATATGACTACTGGCAGGATCAACCAGGTAGCGGGTGTTACGAGCAGCCGCAAGGAGCGATGGCCGAGGCGCACGTAGGCACGTCACGCCGGACAGCCTACCAAAAGAACGTCGAACAATTGTGGAACGTGCAATCAGCTGCCGAGACGCTGCGAAGTCCGGCTGTTTGAATTGCAGGTGAACTTCCCTCCGTAGGCCATCTCCAACGGCAAGGTACCGCACAATCCAACACAGCCCGCCGCACCTGCCCAAAAGATTGGCTGCGAACAGCACCTGCCCACACCACACCCTGAGATCGCAAGATAACCAAACTATCCGAACAACGGCGAGCGCAAAGGAACCACCGACAGCTTCGGCCCACAGCCGGATGCCACCGCCCGCCCAAAACATACCGACAACTAAGTGCACCGCCTCATCTCTCCATCGAGAAACGCGGGTGAAGAGAGAAACGAATGCACCACGCTTCCAACATGCCCGGACAGACGGAAAGCCTCCACCTGTGCACAGGGGTGCAAAAGGAATACAACCCCTTCCCGCTGGATCCACATCTGTCGGTTGCCGCGGGCACCACCAACAGCACTCGACGCAGGCGAAACCCAAGAGACAGAGGACAGTAACCTTCGAAGCCCATAACCTAAACGCAGCGGAACCACGACACAACCCGATCCGTCACGGTGTGCAGCATACCGAGACCACAGGATTGGGGACATGACGGGCACAAGCGCGCATTCCAACAAGTCGGGCGGATGACGGGCCCAACCTCGCGACGTCGTCCGAGGGTGCATCACGCATCCCAGAAGTCTCCGCCCTCACATACGGTAAGCAGAGGGTGCAGGGCCGAGGCCACCTGCGCCACTGCTCAATGGCGCCGCTCGGATGACGAAGAGCGCGGAGCGTCCTCACCAATTCGTGACACCCCCTTAACACAAACGGAACGCGCCGTTGTGAGTGCGGACATGAAGACGACACCACAACAGAGCCGCAACAGCTCTCCCCGTAACCTACGGGATCATGGTGCCGAAGCTGAGAGCCGGTGACGGGCACCTCCGCCTCCACACCCTGCAAACGACCGCCAACCGGACCGCCGTCGGCGATCAGGCGCCAATCATCGCAAGACGATGAGCGAGGGTGAACGCAACGATCCACAACCCGACACCACGGCATAGGAAAGCCCCGACAGCCGTGACCGCCGCCAACGACGACCGAGCTGTCGTGAAATAAGCCCTCCGAGAGAGACGACCATGGACCCGAACGGCGCCGCAAAAATGTTCGCTCGACCACCAAAGAACGACTCGCTCGTCCCTCGCAAACTGGAAACCACCCAAAGCGTGTGAAGAGAGTCCCTCGTAACTCGAGTACAAGGTCCCAAAACCCACACCCAGAACGTCGCCTTCGTCGACTGCAAGGGGGCTGCTAAGCACGCAGGCCCCTATAAGAGTGCAAACGGGACTCCGAACCGCCAACCACCGACTGTTTGGCACATCCGGAGGGTGCTCACTAAGCCATCCGCCGAGGGACCTGCACATGTCCCTTTCCAGCAAGCTGACTGAAGAGACCCCAATGGCGATGTCCCCCTCAGGACCTCATCCCTTTCCGCTCTCAATAAGACGCCTCTGGACCTTCGATCCTGGGAGACCCCCTTTTCTCGGGGCCTTTCCTACGCCCGAGTAGCAGTGCGCGGTATCTGCTGGCCCCACAAAATTCGACGCCTCAAAAGTCCGTCCCATCTCCGTCCCTTCCACACACAAAGGGATAAGGGGAAGGGCCGGGGAAAAAAAAAAAATACATTAAAAAAAAAAAAAAAAAAAAGGGGGCAGAACAAACATAGAAAAGGCCAAGCAGCTTTTGTGCCTAGCGACTCAGATCACGCCACGGTGTGGGAGTGAAAAGTTAATGGGAAGTCTGGCGGAATCGTGCGTCCGTTGTGGGGTTATGTGTTGGCGAACATGACCGGACACGCACTCCAGAAAGAGAAGCGGGGAAAGAAAAGTCAAGGATGACTTGACAAAATCGTCATTTCAATTTGTGTCGGTTCCGGAAAAGATTGCATTCGGCAGAAGAAGCAAGGCCGAAAACCCGACGGCCATAAGCATTTCCGTACATGTCCCGAAGAACACCATGGAGCCAATCAGGTACYGCCTCCAGTGAAGCAGGCCGCCATGATCACGCGCAC
>BFEA01000700.1:706082-717395 GCA_003427395.1 Chara braunii | reverse complement strand
AAATACAGACCCACAAATTCTGAATTCCTCCAAAAAAAAAAAAAAAAAAAAAAAAAAAAAACCCATGAACATGAAACCATCAGAGAAGAACCCTTGTTTCCATATCTCTTGTTTTTCAAATCCCTTCTTTATAGTCGCTCCCCCCCCTTCGGCAATTTTTTTTTTTTTTTTTTTGGCATGCTCCGATCTATTCATCAGGAGCAGCACGTGCTGGGAACTGAGCCCCGAGTCCCTTAAAATGAGAGTACATCAGGATAAATGAGAATACAAGAACTGATTGACATTTCCAGGATTGATTGATGATGATTAATCTTGATTCTTGATTATACCAAAGCTGTCCCCAGCTTCAGCTACAGAGTACAGACTACTTAAGAATCTAATTAAGCACTAACTCAGGACTTTTTTTTTTTTTTTTTTTTTTTTTTTGGCCTTCCATGTTTCGGACCCCAAATTCGGATCTCAGGGTCAGATGCCCAGGCCAAGAAAAGCCCAAACTTGTCAAAGTTTAACTCAGAAAAGTCACAATCAGGGACAAGAGTCACGTTTCCTAATGAAAAGTCATATTTCTGGTACCTTAGCAGTCTGGTCCAACAGGCCCCCAGCAAACAGTCACGTCTCAGGGACAAGACTCACGTCCCATAATAAAAAGCCATTCAGAAGAGTCACATTCCATGAGTGAAAAGGCAGATTCACTAAGCAAGAGTCATGTCTCAAGACAGGAGTCAAGTTTCCTAATGAAAAGTCATATTGAAGAGTCACATCCCACGAGTAAAAAGGCAGTACCACAGGCAAGCGTCGTGACCCAGAGGCAGGAGTCACTGTCCACAGTAGGCAGGAGTCACTGTCCACAGTCAATAGTCGTGTTCACAAGTGAAAAGTCGTGACTCAAAGGCCCAAGCAGCAGCAGTCCAATGGAAATTCGGGAAGGTTCCAGGCCTTGACATTCAGAAGCAGACAGGCCGAGGGGATGTGGCACCGGAACCAGTCTGGACCCAAGAAACAGAGGCTGGCACGAGTTGAAGTGCAAACCAAGACTACAAAAGGACCAGCCAGCCTCACATTCGGGCAGATTGCTCATTCGCAAGCAGTGTGGAAGTGCTGGTGCACTTGTGCGCTGAAGTGAGGAGCAGAGCGCTGAGGCCAGAGTGCTGCGCTAAGTGAGAGAGAGAGAGAGGAAGATAGTGCTGGCAGGGAGAAGGCAGCCATAGCTGCGCCAGTGCAGAGGTGTTAGTGCTAGTTGTTAGTAGTAGACTCCAGAGGGGTTAGTAGGGTTGTCAGTGGGTGTATTCAGAGTAGATCCTCGAATAGAAGTTAGAAGCTAGTGAGTGTGCATGCGTGAAGGGAGAGAAGACACATAAGCTAGGGAGAAGACCAGCAAGGAGGGGTGATACAACAGAGAGAGAAGAGCAGGGAGGAAGAAGATACTTACGTGAGAGTTTGTGCCGGATAATGGTTACCTTGGACATGCGCTGATCGAGCGCTGGTGACTTGGAACTCTTATTGCTCTTGTATAACTTGTTGGAATTCTTGAGCTGCGCTATCTGGTCGTAATCTCTCTGGTCTTCAGTGTGAACTCCGTGTGACCTCATGCATGCAAGTGGTGTGAATGTGTGCTCTCATTCAATTTGGTGTTGAACTGGGAGGTGCATTGCACTAGATCCCTTTAAAGTTTTTTTAGTGAACTTGAACCTGCTGATGATGACAAAGATGATGACTACATCCGCAACACCCAGCCTCACAATCTATGAGCAACTCCTAGATTCCCCTAAACCAGAGTCAGCACTCCAAAGAGGAACTCAACCGGTCGAAAACCCACCATCGCTCTCGTGTTCTCACTACCAAGACTATACCCAGCCTCAATTTCAAGGTTGCCTTGGCAGCCCCTCCTAGTCGTTTCAACTTGTTTGTATTGCAATGTTGTATAACATGTTGTTTTTTTTCGGAATTTTCTGTTTTTTTTTTGTTTTTTTTTTTTTAATAAATAAATCGAAATCTCCAAAAATTCCAATACAACATGCCTACAGGGTTTATTGTCCTGTAGGTCTGCAGTACTGTGTGGTTTTGGTTCCCTGTTTTTTCCGATTCGTTTTTCTTTTTTGGTTTTGTTTTTGGGCCCCTGTTGGGACTGTACTTTGCCTTTGGTATTTGGCCTCTAGTCATATACTTGGTATAGTCGCAGTTTTTTTGTGTGTTCTGGTACCGGACCACCATCCGGAGCATCGGAATGGTACCGGTCGGCAGCCTTTTGAAGTGTGCTGTCTTTGTCTTCACTGAACCATAAATAGGTACAGTACAATTAGTATAGACCTCTTACGGACGGCCGCCTCCAGCATTTGCGGTAGCGGTCGTAGGGTTAGTGGAACGACTGGTTGGGTGTGTGGACTGTTTTGCATTGCTGTAATTTTCTATGATTTTGTACTTGACTTGCTTCTTTACGAAGTGATGACTCTGCGTTTTTCGTGTGAGTTTCTTACCTTTGCACTGTTTACGGCGCGTGCGAACTGTCTTGGAGTCAACTTACCGGGATAAGTGAACACGTTTTGTTACTATCTCTGACTGTTTACTACGACCAAGCGTCGTCATTTTGGAGTGGTGCGAGTACTGTAAAACTTTCCAGCAGCAACATGGCGGGACATGGTGAACAGCGCGACCGTGGAGCGGTGGAGGTGACGAGCGTGTGAGCAGGGATTACAGTCGAGAGAGTCGTGATTACAGGGATCGTAGCTATGATCGCGAGCCGGCTGTGGTCCACCGACTTGCTATAACTGCGGTGAACCTGGTCACTATGCTAACCAGTGCCACCATCCGAGGCGCCATTTTAGCGCTCGGCCGACATCCTCGAGTGATTCGAGACGCGGGAGGTCATCCTCCCCCAGGCAGTATGAGCGTGGTACCGTACGATGCTCTTCTTCGTTCAACAATCCGCTCGAATTGAAGGTGGCAGAAATCGGGAAGAGTGTTGCAGCTGTTTGTCAGTTTGTCGAGACGGAGCAGCAGAAGAAGGCGTCTAAGGAACGGAAGAAGACCGAGAAGAAGGAGGCTGAAGAACGTGCGGAAGCCGAACGCCAGGATTGGAACTGAAGAAGAAAAAGGAGGAGAAATCCCGACGAGAGGCGGAGAAGTTTGAGGAAGTCAATAAGCACATGGATATCAAGGTGGCCCTAAGGGTTGGGGAATTGCGAGAAGATGTCCGAGAAGATGTACGTTCTGAGATTCGAGAAGCTATCAATGACTTGTGTCGGGTGGTTGCACGTGGCAAGCAGAAGGTCGCTGCAGTGTTTGACCCAGGCCACGAGAGTAGTGCCAGCAGCAGTGAAACCGAGGAGCTGAGCGAACACACACGCAATCTGTGTATCTCCGAGAAACGTAAACGAGGGCCTGAACCGGTGTTTGAGGATAGCCCACCGATGGAATTGCCGCCCAAGCGCACTCCTCACAAGGCTGCCAAACCAGTGAAGCTAACGGAACGCCTCACACGATCGAAGGCTAAGAGACTAGCGAAGACGCCGACACCAAAGAAGACCCCGCCGTCGATCCGCAAGCAGAGAACAACTGCTCTTGGAGCTGTCAGCCACTTGAGGTTTGAAGATCATGAATGACCTCAAGGATCTCGACGCACTTGTTCTCCAGAATATTTGTAAAGATGAAGGGATTGCCTACAATGGTAAGTTCGAGGCCATTTTCGATATTGCCTCTCATCGAGCAGAGTTGACTTACGGTCCGGACGATGCGGATGAAGTGGAGACTGAACCAGTGGTTGTTAGTGTGGATGATGTTGTCGATGAGGAGCAAAATATTGACGAGTGATGTGCTTACAGTATTGCTGATCTTTGGGAGATTCTTAACTGCCTTACGAAGTTACGTGCATTGATAGGCTACGTTGACGCTTGAATCGAGGAACTCCTTCACCTTGTCGTCGTGAGATTATCACTATATGGTGTCTTACGCTGGAATAGGAAGTGTCTGGATGCTTGGATTAGGCTGTATGATAATTTCGGCACAAAATCTGTGAATTTGCAACAGTGTGTGTACCTTGCATGCTCACCTTATTGTAAGTTGCATTACGTCGGTAAGAGTACTAGGCACCTTGATGTACGTTGGAGGGAGCATTTGTATGCATGTAGGGCGCGTAAGCCTAATCATTTCTATCGGTGGCTTAGTGCGTTCGGAACTGAGAACTATGTGTTGATTCCCTTGGATACGATCACGAGTGGGGAACTGACTAAATTGGAGAGTCTGTATATAAAACAATGGTCACCATTCCTTAATACATCTGGAGTTAGGAGATCAGCAAGGCGGAACGATTCTAAACGGCATAAGGGGAAGAACGAAAGGGCCAGGGTAGGTAAGCTGTCAGGTGATCTGGAACGTACTGTAGCCCCGTTGCGTTTTCGCACTGCAGACAATTGGCGGCTTGATCTGTTCGATATTTTGAAGGAAGGCGGGGAGACTGGTGGTAAATTTGAAATCTGGGGGAGTGGGGGTAACACGTGGCAGACACCGTGGAAGAGGATTTCCAAGACTTTTGGTAATTCTAAGTTGTCCCGGGGTAACGAGCAGCTCTTACTCAAACATGTTAAGGCATGGTTTGAATTGGGTACCCTTATTACTGTAAATTTTGTTGTATCATGGAAACCGCAGTGCGGTTATCTCAAAGTTTTCCTGATGTCGTTGTTGAAGAATCCCCGCTCCTTAGCTCAGGTGTACACATGGGGTATGAAGTCTATCTTACGTCTATATAACGTGGTGAAGGACTTTTCCCGGAAGTCAACACGAAAATACTTACACCGTCTGCCCGGGCGCGCATTCTTGGACAAATTTAGCCTCAGCCTGAGCGCTGATTTGTTAATCAAAGTTAAATTTTATGATAGACTTAGCCTCTGTGAACTTCGTAAGTTGGTGAATGATTCCTTGATGAGTTGTGAATTACCACTCTGTTTCTTGCATCGTGCATGGAAGAAGACTCGGATTGTCTGGCAAAAGAACCGGACAGTTGGCGAGTTGTTGCACAATCACCGAGCTTTCGCAGCTCGTGAAGTGCTGACATGTGTCTGCGCAGGACTACCCTATCCCCGTGTGGATGGACATGTGCACTTTCATTTGAATAAGGAGTTGGTAGATCAACCGCTTCTGACGAATGCTAATAATATCGCAAAGGATCAGTTGTCTGATCGTCTGACTTTGCTGAAACGGGAACTTGAGTCTGGTTTTCGGGTTTGGAGGAACTTTCGTGGGAAATTACCCGTTATCCCTGATAGGCAGGTGGCTAGCTGTGTGATCAATCACCGTGAAGATATGGGTGTCGTGTTGACCCTGAACGATGTTCTCGAGGTCTAGAAACGCTTTGAGGGTTTGGTCCTGACCCCCCTAGATCGTAACCCCAGTGAGACTGTTGTCATGTGCCGTATGATTTATGATGAGGCCATGCTCAACATGTTTATCAGGAGTACTGGGTATACAGTGATGTTAGCCAAGGAGTGCATGCTCTTGTGTGAGATGCGCGAGGATGTACGATCAGCGGGTTCGCAAAAGTTTGCTCGATGGGATATGAAAGGGCGAATCGGGGCGGCGTATATCATTCCGAAACATAAGGACCTGTCTAGGTACCGCCCGATCTGCCCAACCTTTGCTGAACCCATGGTTCGCACTGGAAGAGTTGTTGCACGTGGCTTGAATTTCATGCTTGCTGGTGTTCCGCGAGATCTACATTTTAACCTCCCTGCTGTTTCACTGTTGACTTCAAGACTGGATCAGATCAACACAAAGATTCAACGCTTGGGTCCGCCCAAGGACATGTTCAGTCGTTTACCGCATGCAGATATCCTGGGGGCAGTGGAATGGTTGCTTGATTACCACCTTGGCAAGGGACAAACTTTTGTGTGTGTCAACACGAGAGGTAAAGGTTCGTCTTTTGGAAAAACCACGGGCGCTGACCATTGGAGGCAATTGGATTTCCAGGAGATTCTGGGTTTTCTGCGTATTGAGTTGAGGCATACCTACACTTACGCAACCAACGTAATTCTGAGGCAAGATGTGGGAATTCCAATGGGAAAGACTACGAGCCCCCCATTGGCCTGCATCTTATGCGCCTAGTACTCGGAGAACTTGTTCCTACGGAGTCTGGGTAAGTTCGGCCGACAAGTGTTTGGACTACGATTGGTTGATGATGTTATCCTGGTCATGGCTTCATTGTCACAGGGTAACTTGGAATGGGTATTGCATCGTTTTGAAAGGTGCTACCCAAAGAATCTGTGTTTAAAGAGGACAGACACTGGAAGTGGAACTCTAGATTTTTTAGGATGTAAGGTTAAGTGTCGTATGACTTACCCTTTCCTGGGATCGGTTCAGATGTCCAGAAACGAGGATAGCATGTGTATTTGCGGTGATCTGGAGATTAAGAATGGTCAGTCATTCTTCTCTTGGGGTAGTAAACAGTAAAAAAGCGCCACCATCTGTGGTTACCTCAGTCGAATTGATCAGAGTACCTCGATCAGAATGAGATCCCTGGTCAGGTGCTGTCCCTGAGACGGGAATTGAGATTGAAGGATTTCCCGATGGATTTCTTCACGAGAGTGTTGCGCCAATTCGCCTTCCGGAGGGATGGCGTGTGGAAACAGACTCTGAGATTATTAGACTAGTACCTACTGTTGTTCTAACAGGGTTTATTGTCCTGTAGGTCTGCAGTACTGTGTGGTTTTGGTTCCCTGTTTTTTCCGATTCGTTTTTCTTTTTTGGTTTTGTTTTTGGGGCCCTGTTGGGACTGTACTTTGCCTTCGGTATTTGGCCTCTAGTCATGTACTTGGTATAGTCGCAGTTTTTTTGTGTGTTCTGGTACCGGACCACCATCCGGAGCATCGGAATGGTACCGGTTGGCAGCCTTTTGAAGTGTGCTGTCTTTGTCTTCACTGAACCATAAATAAGTACAGTCAATTAGTATAGACCTCTTACGGACGGCCGCCTCCCGCATTTGCGGTAGCGGTCGTAGGGTTAGTGGAACGACTGGTTGGGTGTGCGGACTGTTTTGCATTGCCGTAATTTTCTATGATTTTGTGCTTGACTTGCTTCTTTACGAAGTGATGACCCTGCGTTTTTCGTGTGAGTTTCTTACCTTTGCACTACATTGCATTCCACTACAACGTACGTATGTTATATTCTTTTTTTTTTTTTTTTTTTTTTTTTTTTTTTTTTTTTNTTAAAATATCAGCAATTTCTGACGACCCGTTTTTCAGAGGTAAGTTGAATAGAACGTAATAAACGTACATTAAAAAAAAAAAAAAAAAAAAAGAAGGATGCACTCACTATTTGATGCTGACCGGCTGCCTATAGCATGAGAGGGTGTGTATAGTCCATTAAAAAAAAAAAAAAAAAAACATGAGAGGCCCAGAGAGGGTGTGTATCGTCCATATAGGTTGTTTCCACCTCTCTCTTTTTTTTTTTTTTTTTTTTTTTTTTACTTAACTCACTGTATCATATTTCAAGTTGAAAAATACGAGGCCGGGGACCTCACAATTCAACCCGGAGTTAATTCCTCCTCTCTTTCTTTCTTTCTTGTCTTTTTTTTTCTTTTTTTTTTCCCCTCCTCCTTTCCCTCCTCCTTTCCCTCCTCCTTTTCCTCCTCTCTTTCTGATCTAGTGACTTCCATCGACTTCTCATGGCAGGGTTGAGATTCAGTTGCATCCATATCCAATAGGAAATGCGGAGACCTCGTAGAATGCAACGATTTGACCGTTTTTTTTTTGTTTTTTTTTTTCTTGACCACTGTGGTTATGCTGGAAGCCGTACTTTTACAGTTTTACTAGTTTGAAAAAGTCAATAGCACTTCCATCTTGTTAGACTAAGTGAACTGTTAGCTTGCTGTGCATCACTGCCTTTCCCCACTTAGGCTTTCGGTATCCTTTCCCCAAGAAAGATGTTGTAGAGTGGCGAACAGAGGGGAAGCTGTATGCAAGTGTTCCAGCAGGAAATGCTAATAAGGGGCAGGGGTAGAGAGCAAGGAGGAGGTTGGAGGGGGGGGCGGGGTATGTTGGTTTGGAAGAGATTTTCAGTGATAGGATGCTGTGTGGCGTGCCCCATCAACCAAAATGAACAGAAAATTTATTCTGCCTTGTTCTCTACTGCTGTCCTCAATCTCCTGGGCAGGGGGCTTCACTCTTAACTGCGCAATTTTCGGCTCCCTTGGTGCACCCCACCTGTTACCTAAGGAAGGGGCCGGTGGGCCGGTGGGCTGTAGAGCCTGTCTGCACATGTCTGCGGACCCCGGTCATCTTTTCTGACACCATCTGCAATAACGATTCGGTCTGGTTCCTCTTCTGTGTGCTGTTTTTTTTTTCAGACAGCAAATGAATTTCATCAGACAGCAAAGGTTTTGTGTTGATCAAGTGCACAGTACTACCGGTTCCTCTTCTGGTTCCTTTTCTGTGTGCTGGTTTTTTTTTTTTTTTTTTTTTTTTTTTTTTTTTTGTGTGTGTGTGTGTGTGTGTGTGTGTGTGTGTGTGTGTGTGTGTGTGCTGGTTTTCGAATCCCATAGGCATTACATCTGTTCCACTGACTTGTGTGTGCGTCTGTGTGTGTGGTGTGGCGCGCTTTGGCTGGCAATGTAGCAGGGACTGCTGCTTTCCCTACTACAGTCTTCCCCTGAATACAACGTACGGACGGTCATTATAGCTGAATTTGGACTGAAAGATATTACACTAAATTTCAGCTATAATGACCGTACGTTGTGTTCGGGGGAAGACTGTAGGCTGTGAGCTTGCTCCTCCTGCTCTGCTGAGTACGCCCATCGTCGCGCTAGCGATGCACAGGAGTGTGTGTATCACTCATGAGCAGACACTGTAAGTGGTGATGGGTGAGCCAGGTGTGTGCTTCTTCTGGTGGCAGCGGACCCAGGAGCAGAGCAGACCTGGGAAGTTTGGCATCATCAGGGACAAATTTCGCTTGTCCACTGCATTGCCTGACCGGGTCCGCTTCACTATAATATGTGCATGTAGGGGGGGATGCGAAATGCCTATGCTTCTCTTCAGGTGGCAACGGACGACCCAGGAGGAGAGCAGACCAGGGAAGTTTGGCATCATCGAAATTTGTCCACTGCATTAGCTTTCGGAGTTCGCCAGATGATTCTCCGAAATCGGTGTTTTTGCCAACTTTTTTGTTACGGGTCCAAATACGTTGAAACTGAATACAGATATACCCTAAAGCATATAGATATCACACAAAAAAAGAAACAAGAAAAAAATCAAAAAATTCAGAGAAATATGGCAGTTTCGGTGAAAAATTCGCCAAAAATGACACCACCTATTAACCATTAGTGTGCCTGACCGGGTCCGCTTCACTATACTATGTGCATCTAGGGGGGGATGTGAAATGTCTGTGCTTCTCTTCTGGTGGCAGCCGGGACGATCCAGGAACAGAGCAGACCTGGGAAGTTTGGCACCATCATTTTACAAATTTCGCTTGTCCACTGCATTGCCTGACCGGGTCCCCTTCACTATAATATGTGCATGTAGGGGGGGTGCCAAAAACCCACCCCCTGAAATTTTGAACCTGCAGTGATGAGAAGGGGTGCAGGTTCACTACCTTCTTCACCCGAATAGAACGCCCGGTAATTATCGTCGTATCTGGGCTGAAAGCTGTGCTAAATGCAGCTATAATCACCCGTCGTTCTATTCTGGTCAAGACTCTAGTCATATGATTGCTGGATTTAGTCGTCTGCAGACTCCGCAACGGGCATTCATTACCCCAACAGAGGTCACCGTGGCCTTTTATCTTGCATGCATAACGATTCAACAGCACTAACACCGGCGAGGGCGTTTTTCAAAAAACAAAAACAAAAAAACATGGGTCCTGCTGATGGTTGAGGGGCTCCAAGTAGCTCGGACCGCCTCCACCGGTCGTTACAGGCTCACAGCCATTCGCCTTTTGAGTGGAAAATCGTTCTCCACGCTCTGCTCAACCGTGACCAGAAGATTGTCATCGCTTGTGACAAGAAAAGAGGGTGGAATCCCGTGGATCTTTGACGTATGCGCTTTTACACGTGCACTTTTTCTCGCTGGAGAGGTTTCTGATCACAAAAAAACAAAAACAAAAACAAAAAAAAAAAAAAAAAAAAAAAAAACAGCAGGGTAGGTAGTAGGGGTGAGATGAGGAACCCCTGCCTAACACAGACCATTATAGTGGATGCATTGGGCCCTTTCTGATCACTCCGGTACATTTGTTGGCACATTTTTATGTCCTTCAGAAGAGTGAAGCCTCACATGATGTGCTGCCTTTTTTATCCACATGAAGTACTATGATGAAGATGGATAAAAAAAATTAATTTTGCCTTTTTCTTCATTTAGTACCAGATGGAACATGGAATCCGATCAGAAAAGAAACTACTTACCTTTTTTTCTTCCCCCGAATACAACGTACGGTCAATCTAGCTGTATCCAGACTGAAACATGCGTCAAATACAGCTATAATGACCGTAGTACGTTGTATTCGGGGGAAGAAGGTAGTACAAAGTACTACCAACCAATAGATGGAGCAAATTCTCAAAAAAAAAAAAAACAAAAAACAAAAGGATGGAGCAACCAGGGACAGTTACAAGAGGTGGCTGCTCATACCACCCCCTCCACTGGAGTTCGTGGCTTCTTTTTTTTTTTTCTTTTTTTAGGTCGTGGCTTTTCAAAAACAAAACAACAACCGAAAAAAAACTACTCTTCTGAGTCTTCTGTCTTTTTTTTCTTTTTTTTTTTTYTTTTTTTTTTTAATACAAGAACAGCCCGAGCAAGTGCTAAGGGTGCTGATAAGAGCAGGCACCACTGGTAGCATTGTCAGGGAGTCTCCATCTATTGGTGGAGACCAGCACCCGCAGCACCTGCAGCACCTGCTGGAAATCGGGCAGTGAGCGGCTCTGACTCTACCAGTCATGAATTTGTCAAACCATCCCATTGCAAGAGTAACCGGAACCACTTATGCAATTATAAGCTGTCTTCTTTCACTCACATCAGATTCTGTCTGATTGTTGCTTTGTGTTGTTCTTTTTTTTTTTTTTTTTCGTCATGAAATCCTGCAGAAACAGATAGGAGTGATGATACGAGCATGCACTCCTTGTTCTGTCGTTTGCTGCGCTATCATTGTGTAAACTGTGAATGTGTAAACTGTGTATGTTGCGTGGAACTTAGGTCAGGTGCATCATGCTATATTACAATGTACTGTGTGAAGTGTGGCTGACAGTGTTCCTAGGTGTTTCCTGTGTACTACTGTATGTGCTTTTTTTGCTTTAAAAAAAAAAAAAAAAAAAAAAAAAAAAAAAAAAAAAAAAAAAAAAAAAAA
>BFEA01000700.1:664518-677781 GCA_003427395.1 Chara braunii | reverse complement strand
AAAAAAAAAAAAACTCAAAAAATTCCGAAAAAAAAAATGTTATGAAGAAAAATAAAATAAACAATATTTGCCTGAGCATTACATCTAAATTCGCTACCAAATTGGAAAACAAAATAGAAAACAGAAAATAGAAAAAAGTAAAAAAAAAGAATTGAAATTAGTGAGCGAACACGATTTGAAACCGCCATCTTTGGCGATTTTTCTTTTTTTTTTGCCTTAGCAAAATGACTCCAAAATTGAGAGGCGTGTACCTCACATCATACAGAACTCATTAAAAAAAAATCAGAAAAAATGTTATTTTTAGGCATCGAAATCATTTTTTATTTTTTTTAAATAAAAAAATAATTGAACGCCGTTCAATTTTGAACGCGAACGCGCAATCCGCAAACGCACATTTGAACGTGAACGCACGTTCACGGCGTTCAAACGGTTACACAGGAAGCTTGCACTTGGCAAGGGATATTGGTAAAACTACAGATGGCATACACCTAGGTAAGGCAGGACCTGACAAGAAAGGAAAGGCTGCAAGAGAAAGGATTGTGGATTGGGAAGGAGGAAGGTGAGTTACGAGAAATGACACAGGGAGAAGGGGAAGAAGAAGAAGCACCCTTGAGGCATCTGAGAAACAAGCCAAGAACTTTTCCCAAGGATAGGAGCAGAGGAGCAAACCAGGCGGTGGAAAAAGAGGAGAAAGGAAAGAGGAGATAGCAGCGGAGAGAGGAAGAGTCCAAAAGGTAAATAAGGCACCAAGGGTTAAAAGGGCTGAAGAGAAAAGGTCTGATAAGGATGGAAGGGAAGGAGGGGAAGTGAAGAAGAGTGAGAGAGGAGCAAGACCATAAGAGAGTAAGGAGGTGGAAGCAGAAAGGGTGGAAGAAAGAAAGGTGGAGTATGGAGGTTCATCTCAGCAAAAAGGGGACGCCAAAGAAGGGTAGGTAAGCAAAGAAGAAAGAGCTCAGAGGGAGAAAAGGAAGAAAGGATGGAGAGATTATGTAATCAAAATGCTACAAGATGATGATCTGTCTGTGAATTCATCTTGAAGCGTAAGGTTTGAGAGGATGCTGCTTTCTGAATTGGTGGTAAGTTCCAAGCACTCTACCAACATGCGCAAGCTGATGGGACTGCATGAAATGTTGGATGAGAAGTGTACCAGGATCTTTGAAGAGTATGCTGAGGTTGCAAGAAGACTGGAGGAGATGGATAGAGGAAGAGACGAAAGAGAGGTTGGTGAGGGCTTTGAGGCATTGGGGAAGGGGCTTCAGTCAGAACTCAAAGAGAATACTGAGCTCTTCACCCAAGGGTTTTTTTACTATATCCCTGGGTTCCTAAGAGAAATGAGCAGGTTGAGGAAAAGGGAGGAGGAAAGGGATGTCAAGTTGGCAAGTTTGACAGAGAGTTTGGAAGGGGTGAGAAAGGAGCTGGAGGACTTGAAGAAGGGGAAAGAAAAGTTGTTGAAACAAGTAAGTACTTTGGAGGCGTCCCTGGCCCAAAAGGGCAAGGAGTTGGAAGATGAAGTGGCCGAGAGGGAGAAAGTGGAAAAGAAGGTTGAAAGTTTGTGCTCAGGGATTAGTGTGCAAGGGGAAGATCTGGAACAAGAGATTACAGAGAGGGAAAAGATGAATCAAGTATGAGAGAAAAGGTGGGAGGAAATACTGAAAAAGATGGAAGAGTTCAAACTGAGCCACCAAGAGAAAGAAAGGGAGGCCACGAGAGTGGTGGAATGGAAGGATGGGGAAAGGTTCGAGATCAAGATGGCAGAAGGAGAAAGGGGGGCTCCTCAGTCAAAAGAAGGAGAAGGGAGGAAGGGTGAACAGACTAAGATTGGAATGGAAGAACCCTCCAGCAAGAGACCACGAGAAGACTCAGAAGAGCCAAGGGTTGAAGGGCCTCATGCCTCAGAAGAAGAGAAGAGTGAATGTTTGACTTTGCCTCAGCATAAGGGTGTTAAGAGGAATGGAGCCTGGAATAGAACTCTCGGAAGGAGCCGAGAGTTAGACAAAGACTTTGACTCGGCCTACCACAAAGAATGTCTGATATAACAAAGTCATAAATTGATGCTTCTTTTGTACAGAGGAGGGACACTTCCGGGATGATTGTGCCATATTGGCCGAATATATTAGGAAAGGGATGGCCAAGTTTGACTCGAGAGGGAGGCTGGTAGCCAGAAATGAACAAACAATCCCCAAGACACCTGAAGGAGGCAGAGTAGAGTTTCATAGGATGCTAGGGCTGACAACCACTTTCTCAGGGTAGAAAGGGTAGGAATTTGTAAGTTAAGGCGCTTTGATAAGGGGTAGGAAAAATGAATGAGTGAACAGAGTACAGTATGGAAAAAGGGGGGCAAACTTCCTAGGACTTGGTAGGAGTAGAAACTCAGAAGTGGGTGGTAGTATAAGGGGAAATGCATAAACATTCAGGAGGTGAGATGAGAGTGAGTAGGATGAGTCACAGGTATGACTCACTGTATCATACTTATATTTATATATACATATACATGATCCAAAAAGGGGGAATGAGCAGGTGACCACAAACATTTTTTCACAGTTGTGAGTGAATCTTTGTCCATGATTTTTAGTCTTCTTTTTGTGAATGAGTATCCTATCACTATTTAGACCCTTTGAGGTTTGGGGATGGTGGTAGAGGAACGGGCGGGTCAGTGTATGAATGAAAGTCGCCAAAGGATTGAATGATCTGATGATGAATTGATTACATGTGTATGATTGGAATACCATACTATGATATGGACAAACTCCCATCAATGGGTAAAGATTGTTTTGCAAATGGCTTTGAATGTGATATCTGTTTTGGATGGATCAGACAAGCAAAGAGTCAACGACCTTAATTTCAATTCAAATATTTGATTTTTGTATATATCTATGACCCCGGGGTGTGTGCCTCACCGAGCTAAGATCAAAGACTTGGAGGGCACAACCCTGAATGGCAACCTGACGATAGCTCAATTGTTTGAAAATCTCATTTATTTGGTTTATTTTGAAAGAAGCATCGTTCATCCATCTCAAGGGTTAACCTGAGGGCATAAAATACCAAGCCTATAGTGAAAAATTGGCATCGTTGGGACGTAACTCTCAGCGTGGGCTGCTGACCTAGCATAACCCGGTAGCGGACCCTTCGACTATGGCCTAGAAGAGAGACTAGAGGGGATGGTCACCCCGGTGAAGGAATTTATTCAGGTAGGAGTCGGAGGGGTTGAGATTAGTCTTGAAATTTGTGAATATATTTTGAAAAGATTATCCCATCGTTGCGCTGTCGAGCGCATTGGCCCCCGCGTGAGCGAGGGCCCTCCCGGCTATGTCACGCAGGAGTTAAAACAAAACAAAATCAAGAGACAACTTAGGACGGTGCATAAATAACCCCACGAACCGCCGAAACGGACGCGGTTGCATTCGCCGCTCTAGTCGGGTGCGCCAGCTGTACATCCCGCGGTCCCCTACGACAGGATAGGTTCTCGCGGGGCACATTTTACCTTCCCTAAGGGGCTGTCACCACCCTTAGGGGCGTATCCCCACCGAGCTACTGACCCACGTGCGAAAGTTTTTACATGCAATTGTAGAGGTAGGTCAGCTGAGGGCGTTTGCTCGCTCGCTGGAGTATAGGTACGCTTGGTTAACGCGAAGTGGACCCGAACGTTGTCCGTCCCCTAGGGCGTTGATCCCCTAGGTACGACCGAACGTCGGTCGACCAGGACGGTCTCAACCAAACGTGAAACGAATAATATAATCATAGTCCTTTTATAATTATAGGATCACGTAATAAATCATTACACTCTTATCAAATCGCACAAGATAGGATTTTGACTTGATGAGATGATCTGCCAAAGTTATTTTTTCCGGCCTATATGACCGAAGAAATTATTATTCCGCCATTTTCAAGGCGGAGGCTCGATACTAACGAAATAGTAGGAAGAACAACATAACCTTTAACTTACGGTTGGGTCTGTCGACACCTATTAAACCCTGCTATGAATGACTTTTTTTGCAAGTAAATTTCATTGTTACCATGCAGATCAACAAGTGATCTAGTTCCTGGCCGAAGTTTGAACTCTTGGTTCGACCACACCTCCGTACACATATAACTTAGCCGGAGGCGCGTAGCAATTTTGTTGGTCGCTTTGTCCTCCTGGGCAATAATATTTTTTATGTTCCACGAATGATGGAGTACCCATCTACATCATTAGGTCATTCAAAACAAAACCGCAGTCGTTATCACCGCGCAAAGAGCACCATCACATTCATGTCTTACTCCTTGTGGACTGGAGCTTCTTAGGTCTCCAACACGCACATATTCCTCTAGGAAGTGGTCTTGTGGATACTCTTTCCCCTCGCCCGAGCCCGAAGACTTGGATCTCAGAGGTCGGGCCGTCACCACCGAGTCGGCAGAGTACCACCCCCGACGAATCAGGTTCACTCCAAGTCGATAACAGGGCCGGCTCCGAAAGCATACGAACCTCCGTCTTGGATGCTTCCTAGAAACAAAGACTGTGTTTACCATGAGTAAGTTTCTTTTATTCTTATTATTAATAAGTTTTTGGTAACTTATATGAAAAAGAAACTGAAGAATCATTTGGACAGGTATAGGTAGATAAGGTCGTTCGGGATAGAAAAAGTCAATCATGGGGAGAAAATTAAGTCCGTTTGACCTTATCTGCCTTATTCCAATTGAATTCATTCTGTGGTGCACACATAATTGAGGTTTTCAAAAACATCGAATCATTTTGGCATGCAGGCGGGTGAGAAGTAAAGAAAAGACAATCCTTTTCTCTTTTCTTCAACAGACATAATCAATCTCCTTTGCAAATATCCATCTACCTACGTGCACAACATGTCAAACAACAGGATCAAAGAAAACCAATACAACCCCATACCCAAGTCAGACTTCCTCATTCACAGGGATGACTCACACAATTCTCCTCTGCCTTTTCTTTTGAACATTCAAAACAAATAGGGGCAAGCAAAGTGCGGGCTCACACAGGTGTGAAAAGAAGTCTGAGTCATTCAACTGACCAACTGACCTTGAGTAAAGTTGTAAAAATTGCCTACTCAAGAAGACCGTATAGAATCACGCCGCTTGACGAGAAGTTCGTCGCAACAAGTCGTCAGCAAAACGATCCACACCTTTCCCTAGAACGATCGCTTGCCGTGACACCCTTTCAACACACAATCACCTCAACAATCTGACGACGCCTTAATGTCGCCGTCACTCGCCCCCAATGTCACCGTGTCACTGCGGCGCCACGTTCACACCGCTTCAAAACACACTACCATCTCAACAGAACCTTCCCTGCGTCAATGCCTAACCACCGCTTTAAGTAGTCAATGTAAAAAATACTGCATCCACCGCCGTGAAAAACCGGCAGTGCTTCTGCACCACTGCCAAAATCTCAGTGTCGCCGCCACAAAAATTCGGCAGCGCTTCCACGTCACTGCCAAAATCTCAGTGCCGCTGCCGCAAAAAAATCGGTAGCGCTTCCGCGTCACTGCCAAAAAGTGCCGCCGTTGCCGTGCCGAGCGGACAGCATCACCCCAAAGTTACTCTAAAAATGGTTGCCGACGTTGCGCAACACGGGCAAAGTCTCCCCTGCACCACTTGCTGATGATTACCGCCGCCGTGCAAAATGGGCAGAGCCTCCCCTGCACCACTTGCCGAGGACCTGCTGCGAACAGCAACATCTCCCGCTGGCACCACGCAGCCCGATGGCTATGGCAGCCTCTCCTTTCCTTTCTCACTGCAGAACTTCACTCCACTCCTCTAGCCACCAGCTCCTCCTCCAAACGGTCATCATTCACTCAAGTAGAATGCCAGCAGCACCAGCCACAAATGAACGTTGGTTGGCTGGCTGCTGGCTGTTTTATAGCTGGTTGGAGGCTGAGGGCAGCTGCTTTGCCCCCAGCCAAATCTCGGAATAGGGCCTGGCCCTTGATCTAAAACGAGATCAAGCATCAAGCCATTTCCAGCCTGCTCGTTTAACTGAACAGGCTAGGTCCCATCAGCCCCAAGAAGCTTCTGGGGCTGCACCTGTTCCACGGCCGCGATCAAATTCGCGGTCGTTTCCCTTTTTTCTTCTCCCCCTTCCTTCCTTTTCTCTTCACGAACGGGCGCAGCTCTTCGCTACCCTATGTGTCAGTCGGAGTTGCTGCCCGTTTCTAATCACGAACGGGCGCAGCTCTTCGCTACCCCGATATTCAGTGGAACCAAAAAAACAAAACAAAAATAAATTAAGAAAGAAAAAAAAAAGAACTCACTTGAATCGTGGGCAAAAAGTCCCACATCACCTCCGCACACAGCCACTTAATCTGGCAGATACATCCGCCCATCCGCAGATGGGCTTTCCCTATGTGCCAGTCGGAGGGCCGAAGACTTACCTGTTGGCCGTTACCCTTCGGCCACCGCCAGGTAAGTCTCTTCGTTCCTCTCTCTCTCTCTCTCTCTCTCTCTCTCTCTCTCTCTCTCTCTCTCTCTCTCTCTCTCTCTCTCTCTCTCTGCTAACCCCGTGTATAGTTCCGCTTTTTAGGGGAAGATCCACTCGACTTAGTCGCCTCGTCGACGACTGTCGAGGCTCAGCCTCCTGATGAGTCGGTGGAAGCCCGACGAAACAGTCTGGCGCAGTGATGACCGTTCGTCTAAAACGAACGGGTGCTTTGGTACCAAAAGAAGAAAAAAATTAAAAGAAAAGGAAAAAAACAAAATCTAAATGAAATCTAGAAAGAAAAAGACGAAAATCTCAAAAAAAAACTAAAACAAAATCTAAAACTATAATAATAATAATAATAATAACAAGCAAAAAAAACGAAAAGAAGAAAAAAAGTAACGAACTTACCTTCTGCTAATATGGTCGCCCGTTTTCACGGGCGCTTTCAGGATCAATAGGGACTGAAGTGCCCCAGGCACTTCGTAGAGCGCCAAGTGGCGCTTTAGCTGTAATTTATTTTTATTTTTTTTCCCTTTTTTTTTTCTTCTAAATCCATTGGTTTATGCCAACGGTCATTTTCACGTGGCTTTTCAGCCACTTTCTTCGAGACGCAGGCCCTGGTTCGAATCCCCACGGGGTTTTGGACCATTTTCTCGATCTGTGTGTGTCATCCTTGCGCAGGGGCCATGCTAATCTGCACGCGAATGTTTTCAGCTGCGTGATCTGATCGATCGCACGGCCGAAAACGGTCGCGCCAAAAGGCTGGGCTGCTCCAAAAGAAGATAGCCCAATGAGGCATGTCGGCTTCGATCCCTGCACATGTTGCATATCAGGCTGGTGTGCTACCTACTGGGCTAGCTCCTATCTCACATAGGGATAGAAGCAACCCTTCTATATGAAGGGTTGTGGCACCCAGCAGGCCACCCCCCAACAGCCTTGCTTGACCTGCCTATTTCCACGGTTGGTCGGTTTGCCGGCAGCCCACAACCTTAGCAGTTGCCCCGCACAGCAGGCCAGAACACTATCCCATCCGATCCTCGGCGCGAAAGCCCTGAGGACCCCAAAAAAATAAAAACAAAAAACTTCCTATTTCCTCCACGCTGCGGTTCCAACCTCGTCGCTACGACTCCTTTTTATCCCGCTTAGGCCCTGTACAGCCGCGCGGCATTATTTTAGGTTGGATAGGTATAAAATTATCATATTCTACGGCCATATGTCCGTACGGCGTTACCAACATGGTAAGAAACTGGTCACGCTGCTGGTTCTTACCGTCGATTCCATATACCACAGGCATCATGTTTCATGTTTAATAAGTCTTAGTCTTTCAGTCATAGGTCAAGTTCGAATAGACTTATGGACTGTAACCCATCTCATCAAGTTATGAAGCCCGAATAACCATTTACTAAGTCGGACATCGTCCGACATTTAAAAACACCGGGCAGATACCCTTGTCAGGGTTTCTGCCCCGACAGCGGCATCGTTGGGATGTAACTCTCAATGTGGGCTGGTGACCTAGCATAACCCGGCAGCGAACCCTTCGACTATGGCCTAGAAGAGAGACTAGAGGGGATGGTCACCCCGGTGAAGGAATTTATTCAGGTAGGAGTCGGAGGGGTCGAGATTAGTCTTGAAATTTGTGAATATATTTTGAAAAGATTATCCCATCATTGCACAACCAACGAGGGTAACCACCGATAAGCAACAACGCGGTGGGCCGCAGCTCCGGCCTGATCAGCAGGATTGTGGTGGGTCATGATGGAGACCGCTTGTCCTCCTGTATTAGGCTTCGGGCAGGACAGCAGGCAACTTTGGACAATAATATCAAGAGTTGAGCACCCAAGGTCTCGGTTAGGACCCGCGTTTGAAGGGTTGAGTTCGCACGCGGACACCAACCCTGAAAAACAACCAACGAATACCTGGGTCAAAGTCTAAGGGTGTGGGGAAAGAGGAAGCACTGTCATACTTGACTATTTCATGTACTGTAGTACGGATCAAGTATCCCCACTTCAAGTCATTGAATTTATTTTGTGGGAGACCCGGGTTAAAGTCTCGGCAGTAATAATGAAAAGTAAGGTGACAACGTCAATCCTAAACCACATTTCATTCCAGGATTCGGATTTGACAAATTTGCTTGTCGAAAAACATCTTTTGTTTGTATATAATTCTCCAGGCGACGGGGACGTCGCTTAATAGGGTTTGGGATACTGTCGGGCCAAATACCTTACAAGGGTATTCGCCATGATTTTGGAGTCGACATATCAATCGCACCAACCACCATAACGTAATCAGTCTGAACTTAGAATTTTGTATGAGCATGCATCATGGTGGTGCACGCAGTGATAAATCGATATCAATACCCTTCGACCTAGAAGGTCGAGGAGTTGATAAGGTTGCGGTTGTCAAATACATCTAAGACGCGCGCTGAGATTTGGCCTAGGGCCAACTTTATCTTCTTCTGCTCGGACTCGAGCACCAGGCGCACTTACGTTTACTTGGTGTGGTACCAGCTTACCTACTACTGGAGCGTTTTCCCATCATAACTCTCAGTGCCCCAACCAGGGGTAAGTACCGGCTCTTCGGGCCTTCGTATTAACCCAGTACCTTTGCGGGTCACACATACACTCAAGCCAATAAAGCACTCAGTCAGGTTTGTAGACCGAGAAGCCTGCACACGTTCAAAATCACAAAACAGACTCAGGCCACTGGTGGGACTGAGCCCACCAGTGGCCTAAGTCTGTTTGGCCTAGGGCCAACTTTGTCTTCTTCTGCTCGGACTCGAGCACCCGGCGCACTTACGTTTACTTGGTGTGGTACCAGCCTACCTACTACTGGAGCGTCTTCCCACCATAACTCTCAGTGTCCCAACCAGGGGTAAGTACCGGCCCTTCGGGCCTTCGTATTAACCCAGTACCCTTGCGGGTCACACATACACTCAAGCCAATAAAGCACTCAGTCAGGCTTGTTGACCGACAAGCCTGCACACGCTCAGAATCACAAAACAGACTCAGGCCACTGGTGGGACTGAGCCCCACATGTATATACATAATAAAGTTGCTCCCTTTTTACCCAAAGTGGGAACTAGCTCAGTAGGTTTTGATAATGTCTAGGAAACGGGGGATATGGGGATCGAGACCTACCGACTTCTGAGTCCAAAATCATTTTTTGACACCAAACTACAATACATTTCAACCCCGCGTTGGCGATCAGGGCTTGATCCCGTGACCTCGGGATTAGGGGCAGTTGAGCATGGGGACTTTAGGCTCCTCCCCGGAACAAGCCGACAATTGGTCGTTCGGGGACACACTAGGGTAGTTAGAGATAGATTTTCTTTTTTTCTTTCCCTATTTCGATTTTTGGGTTAACTATCGTGAACAAAGTCAAAGTTGTGGTACGGATTCATTTGCAAACGGGACGTACGATCATAGGCTTAGGCGTGAAGATCGGAAGAGGAGCGTTTGCACATGGACATGCCCTGGATGTCGAGGCAGATGCAGCTTTGATCAGGTACGGTTAGCTCAACCCGAAGATGGCAGGAGAGAGTGGTGCGATTGGGCGAGTAGGAGTAGAGGAAACAGGGGGCGATAAGAGTGAGACCAGGCAAGCGAGGAAAGAACAACGACCGAGAAAAGGCAGCAGCAAGCACAGGTGTTGCCAAGTGCGCACTCAAAACAGAGTTGGACGCTCAGCAAGGCACTAGCATTTGACGCAGAGCGAGCACAACCTTAGCAAAGCTTATGGATGCAAAAGCGAGCACAAGCGAGGGCGGCACCGAGCAATAGCGGCCAGAGTAAGGCAAGGAACTAGAGGAAAAGGGGCGAGGAGGAGAAAGAAAGAGGAGGGGAGGAAGACTAGGAGTGAAGGAGAGGGGAGCAGAAGACAAGACGAACAGAAAGAAGGGGGAGAAGGAAGAGAGAAGGGAGAAATGGGAAACACAACACCCCTCCTCTTGCCTAGTTCTAACGGCGATAAAGGCTTGTATACTTTCAGATCGAATCGAGGAGTGCACTAGTGGCCTACTAACGGGAGCGTGAAGGAGGAGCGGAGAGTCGCGACGACGACGACGCTGTTGACTGGCTACGACGACAACGGAGGAGAGAAAGAGCAGGTAAGTCTCCTGCCTCGCAAGCAGGATCCTTCGTACTTCCGTCAGTAGGATGAGAGACATCGAACGAATCTACCGATAAAACACGAAAATATACACTACCATATTCGTTTGTTTATGCGCGTGAGTGTACGTATGTGTGTGTGCGTGCGTGAGTGTGTGTAAGAGAGTGTGTAGGGATACCGAGGGAAAACGAGAGGGAGATGGTGCGCGGACTACACGGTGAAACAGAATGTGGGCACGATCGGAAAGGAAGAATATGGCGCGATGGAGAAAGACTAATGCAGCACGAGGAAAAAAAGCGAACGCAAAGGGGAGAAGAATGCAAGCAAGAGGTGATGAACGGGAAGAAGACAGATAGGTAGTAGAGAAAGAGCGGGCGGTGACAGAGAGGTTGAGCGCGCGTGCAAGGTAGATTGCATGGAGGAGCGCACACAAAGGAAAAACGGAGTATGTACGTAGGAGAGAGAGAGCATGGGTACAAGAAGAGAAGGAGGAGAAATGAAGAAGACGAAACGGGAAGGAGCAACGAAGGGGAACTTACCCTGGGCATGGTGGTATCCTCCGTCGTCTTCCTTGTTAGGCCGACCTTATCTTTCTTGTTTCAAGGGTCGTCCAATCTTCCGTCATGAGCGGGCAAATCGGATGTTGTGCTCCACTTAGGCAAGGAGCACACACATGTGTAGGTGTGTGGGTGTGAGTGTGTGTATGAGTATCTGCGAATGTGAATAAGTATGATCACACGGCTGAATGCGTGAACTTTCATCGACGGGATGATAAAAACCGGGTGAATCTTCGCTAGAAACATGGAAGTATACACAGTCGCGCTTAACCATTTGGTTGCGTGGGTGCGCATAAAAAAATGTGTGTGTGTGAGTGTGTGTGTGATCAATCGCGCAACTGTACTCATGCTACCTCCAGCGATAGAATGAGTAAGAAGGAATTAATATATCGCTGGCTTATGAAAAGGTACACTAATTTCTTGTATGCGTGTAAGAGAGTGACTAACGGAGGTTGAATCTACCATTACTTTCATCGATAGGATAAAAATCGACCTGGCCTCTCGCTGCTTCCATCAAATATGGTGAGAAAATCGAATGAATCTTCCACTAGAACGTGGAAAGGTATATATGTGTCTAAGTGGAACTTATAACGTATGATAGAAATATATATATGTACATATATATGTTTATATAGTCAAATAGTATATATATATATATATCGTCAAACCAAGCTAACCGTGCGCTATGCTGATGGGGCGCCTGGTGGTCATTAGGTGCACTTGTCATCTGTGAGTGAGGGGGGATCGAGATTGTGAGGGATACGAGAGACATACCTGGTGCTTGAGGCGAACAACATTGGCCGAAATCTGCTCGTACTTCGGGAAGCTGTTGACGTCATCTGCGGCACTGTAGATAGACTAGGTAGGATTTGTCATTTGTAGTCCGGGCACTGGGCGCCAGGTAGGAGTTCGACATTGGTTCTTTGTTGACGATGATGGGACTCACCCAGCTTTAATACATATGAGTTGTTACGGTGCTCTTATTTTGATGGAACCCGTTTGACAATTTTGTTGTTGGTTCGAGGTCAAGACTATCTGTTCTCGTGTGCATGAGTCTACTTGGTTTCTGACATCCACGATCGCTCGTTTCCTTGATATAACTGTTATTATTATTATTATTATTATCATGATTATTAATTATTGTTATTGTTATTATTATTATTATTATTATTATTATTATAATTATTAGTTATTGTTATTGTTATTATTATTATTATTAATTTCTATTATTATTATTGTTACTTCTATTTGCAATCAGACGCGCCTTCTTCTTCGCTCCAGATATATGCGAACAGAACTGGCGACAAATGCTCAACTCCGAAATCGGAAGTAAGGAACCAAGAACACAATTTGATTGTAGGCTCGCTTCGAATGGCTATGGCGCTTCAGTGCCCATCGACCCCTCAGTCGTCACTATGTCCTTACACACACACGCACGCTACCACTAACACTAACTATGGCAATCTATCTCCGTCGCGGCCCGCTTCAACTACGGGCATCTACAGACAACCTTGCACAAGAAGCTCAGGCAGCGCTTCAGCGTGGCAGTGAATGACTGGACGCTGGCTCGTGAATTATACTTTTGTTTGTGGTTGGCATGCCTTATTTCCACAGACCCTGGTGCACATTGTCCCGCATGGTACTTGCTGACTGGACTAAGTGAGACTAGGACTGGGTACCGATGCCCCAGGAAGGGTGGACCTCACCACTTGCTCACTTGCCTCTGATTTGCTATGAGCGGCGAAGAAGGGCGACTGCCGGACCTTCCGGAAGTCTGTGGAATGGACCTTCGACGCTGCTGCAGCTACAACCTCGATATTTCGATGACTGTTGTAGCTATGACTTTGACCTTTTAAGACTGTAGCAACTTGACCCCTACTTGACAGACCTACGATACGAGACTCGACGACTACACCGGCCCGCAACAGACAACAACTTACTCCGGAGACGCAGAAAACAACACACACACACAGTGACGCAGACACGGTTAGACACAGTGAAAACCACGCAGACGCTATATGCACATTGTGTCACGTGCAGAGACACAAACACACAGTGTGATGTGACGTACATGAAGACGAACACAAGGGGGCAAGAGACTGACAACAGACAAGCCACGGGGAGAGAGAGAGAGAGAGAGAGAGAGAGAGAGAGAGAGAGAGAGAGAGAGAGAGA
>BFEA01000700.1:545485-557990 GCA_003427395.1 Chara braunii | reverse complement strand
TTCCGCTCGAGAGAAGGAACCTTACAAATCTCCCTGCGCAAAGAGGGGGTAGATGGGGGGCGGAGGCGGAGGCGGAGACGAGGGCGGAGGCGGGGGCGGGGGCCCGGGGCCGGGAGCGCGGGTACACGAGTGCAAAATCAAGTTGTTTTTCGGACTGTCAATTCGGAATATTTTCTTTTCTTTTTTTTATTTTCCTTTTTCTTTTTCTTTTTCTTTTTTTTCAGTGGTCGAAAACCCTTGATTCCTCTTTCGTGCTCCCACTAGCCACGAGGATCGGATTGAATGCCTGAATCTGGACGTTTTTGTGCACAGGTGCAAGACATCGAGATTGAACTGCTTTTCTGCATCTTCGCGCAAGGCATATCCAGATTCGGGCATTCAATCCGATCCTTGTTGCTAGTGGGAACTCGGCCCAGCAGCAGACCCCGTCGCACCTCTTTTTTTTTTTTTTTTTTTTTTTTCCTCTTCTTTTGTTCTTCTCTCAATTTCACCTCGGGCGAGGTCCCACTAGCAGCGGGATAGGATAGAAACGAGTTTGTGGGGCAGTTGAGTGACCCCAATCCTGCCGTGCAGTAGTCGTGATCCCACGGTCAGTCTTTTACTTGTATTACCCGAAAAAAATAGGAGATCTTCGTTCCCCTCCTCCTCTCCTTAACACTGGGCATGCCCGTGCAAAGAAAGCTTCCCGCCAGAATCTTTTCTATCGGTTGGGGGTAAGGCCAACCCCAAAGGAGGGTGTGATCGGCCTTAGCCCACGGGATAAAAGATTTTCAGTATTTTACTTGCTGTTGCGCAATTATCTCATTGGGTGGAGCGCTCCTTCAATCACGGAGTATATGGAGCGTGTCAGGATCATTACGGACAAAAGTCAAGTTTATTCCAGCAAATGTGGCGGTTACTATGTTCACTGCTGATGCAACCACCACCATCAGATCATTTGTGATCTGATGGCTGGGAAGCACTCTGCCGTGATTTTCGGTGGGAGGTCCCTGTTTCTTTTTTTTTTTTTTGCGTTTCTCCTGTTTTCTCAGCCCAGAAATTCGTAATGAACCTGTCGGGCCGCTGCCACTCAGTGTCACACTGGATCGGCCACACTCCTATCCGACTGCTAATGGGACCTCGCCCCTCGAGTCGAAAAAAATTGAGAGAAGAGTATAGTTAAAAATAAATAAAAAATTAAAAATTCACCTCCAGTCACAGTACCTACCTACCACTGGTCCTAATTGTAGGCATACGGGGAACGCCGTAGCAGCCAGAACCGTGTTTACGAGAGAACAGGCGGGGGCTGCTCACTACCTGCGGGTGGGCGATACCGGCTAGGGGACAGCCGGTGGCATCAGGGACCATGCCAACAGGACCAATCCCTGTGCCTCCCCTCAGGTGGTGCCCCCCCCCTAGGAACATCAGCCGACTCTGCTCAATGCAGATCAAGGGGGATCCAGTGGTCTATATCTCTAGGTGGCGGGCGCCAAGCATGCCCAGGAAGGTACATGAGGCCAATGGGGATTGAACCCACGACCTCCTAAATGCCACTTGCGAGCCTTACCAACTAGGTTTTCAGTACACGGCCTTCTTTTCTTATGGGCGTCGATCTACCAACTGGCCTACTGTAGCTCAGGGGCCAGGTCCCACTAGCAAAGAGGATTGGATTAAGCTCCTGAAGATGGACGTGATTTAAGTAGAGATGCAGAAAAGCAGTTGTTCAATCTCGATTTCCTGCATCTCCCCACAAACCCATCTAGATTCAGGCATTTAATCCAATCCTCTTTGCTACCTTCTTCCCCCCAATATTTGGGGTATCTTTCAGTCTAACTATGACCATGCGTTGTATTCAGGGGGGAAGAAGGTACTGGGGCCTAGCGCCAGTTGGTACACACCGAACTGTTCGTTGACTACCTCCAAGGGTAACACGTGGTATGCTGGTTGGAAAAACGTTCGTAAATATTTTGGCAAATCCATAGTCCATAATCCGAGCAGAGAGTGTCTGCTTAAGGATTGTCGATCTTTACTTGAAGCGGGTGGGGTGTTTACGATCAGTCGTTTGATCAGATGGAGGAGACAGGGTAATTCTCTTAAAGTTGTTCTGCTGGGTGCATTGCGTTGTCGAGTGCATCGGTCCGGCACCGCACGGGGCAGCGCGGGACCCTCCCGGCCACGTCACGCAGGAGTTGGACTTTAATCCTTCGTCACGAATATACATGGAACTTCCGCAAACCGCTCCGGCCAAGTGCGCTAGCCATACCTCATGCGAGCCCCTACGACAGGATAGGGCCTACGCGAGGCACGACTTACCTCCACCTTACGGGAGCTGTCACCTCCCTTCGGTGGGCGTATCCCCGCCGAGCTACCAGTCCACAATACGAAAGCTGATCAGTTGCAATCGCAGAGGTGGACCAGCTGAGGGCGTTTCTCGTTCGCTGTAGCATAGGGGGTACGCGCGGTACTACGCCTCTATTGAACCCGCGCGCGAACCGGCATTTTGGGGGGCTGAAGTCCCAAGCGGAACTCGGCGTCGGTCGACTAGGACGCATCCCACACGCCAGGCGTACACCTTTCTACGAACACAAAAATAAACACACATACAACGGCACGCAGGAAATGACACAACACAAACAACACGACAACACTCATAATCCCTTAGTAGTCATCCCATAATTTTCCGATGCGGAATCAGATAGGCTTCGCGTGTGGGGCTTAGTATAAAACCGCGCGGACGCAGGGCTTACTCATATCGACTCGCCATGTAAGCGTACGCAAGCGGTCGCAATGATAGCGTTCTATGTAGTGTCCATAATCAAGCGGTCCCTCGTGGATCCGAGTACCGCTTATGACACTCAAGTGTCAAACTCGAAGTGTCGTGAGGGTCTAATCCCTCACGATATTGCACGACTGAAGGAATAGTTGTGCAGCTGCCGCGAGACCTCCGGCCTTTGGTCTGAGCGTCTCGGTAGGCAAGACAAATAGGCTCTGCACGGGGGCAGATTCCTTCCCTGCAGAGTCTAGGGCTTGGGATGTCCTAGACAAGGACCTTGAATCCCGACCCAGGACCAACGTCTGACTAAGAACCCTCTCAAAGCAAACGGACACAAAGGAAGGGTCTTCCTTATTTTTCTCAATCCTAACCCTTAAGTATGCCTTTAGTACGAGGCCCCTCACGTCCAACATAGGTACACACACATATATCGTCAAATAGAATATATATATATATAAAGGGAAATAAGTATGTGACAATCACTTCTGACAGTCTCAGTGGGGTTCCTCACAACCATATGTATATGTGTGATTGCAGACAGTCAAATCCAAAATCCGAACCACAGAACATACTTGCAATCACATAAAAGAGTCAAACAAAGTCCACGCACTATACGGAGTCAACCCCAACCACTCCCTATACTCATATCCCTCGCTTTGGTCATGCAAGCCCCGACCTCCAGCCAACCAACCATAATTAAATACTCAGCACCTTTGTTAAACGACCATTCAATAAAAGGTCGGGTGAAACCTTAACGAAACAATAAAATCACCGGGGCTAAAGCCTTTTAGGTTGAGTATTGAGGGTGAATTGAAATTGAGTCGTAAGCCGATGAATCAGCAACTGACCTGTTATCAGTGATAACAGAAGATGATCCTTTATAGGATCGAGTTGAAACTAGTCCAAAGTCCTGAATCAAACGGTCAAGAAGACATGTAACACATGACAGGTCAATCCCCAGGCTAAACCTATAAGTTCTTGGAGAATAATCACGATCTCACCCAAAATCAACCCGACTGACTAAGCCTAAATTTACCTTTAGGCAGTGCCCGAAGCAAAGATAGACCCTGGAAGAATCTCCCCCATACAAGGTGGATTGCCAGAATCGCCACCTGTCAAAATATAACCTAGCTCCTTTAAGCTAAGAAAATTTCGGCAGCGCTCCCCATAGGAAAAGTGATTTTTCAGAATTTATATCAGCCTAAATATGAAACCAGAAATAGTCTTTGACTTTCCAAAGTTCAATTTTGTCTAACTCCCTGAATAAGCAAAACTTTGGGCAGCACTCCCTTTAAAAAATGAGACTTTTCAGATTTTTACTAAGCCATATATGAACTTTAGGCAAGTCGAACTTTGAAAAGTCAAAAATTGACTAACTCCTTAGATTTGTAGAAATTTCGGCAGCGCTCCCATAGAGAAAGTAGCTTACCAAATTTTATACAAAGCCAAATATAACAAATGAGTTCAGAAAATGTGAAAATTGACCTAAGTAAAAAACTTAGCTCAGAAAATGCAGAAATTGAACTAACTCCTATAGCTCTAGCACGTGGCGAGCAACTACTTGTCAAATTGAAACTCCGACTAAATAGTAGCCTCACTTAGTCTCATGCAGGTCAAGCCACAAAGGTAAATACTCTTACCATCCCACATTCAACTTAGCAAACAATAGTTCATAGTCTTTCAATGATTTACCCCCTTATACCCAACTTACATAAGGCATAAGGTCAGGACACCCAAACTTATGGAATGTGCCTTACTTAGTTAGGCATAAAGTCAGGTCACCCAAACTTATGGAATGAGCCTAACTTAGCCAAAGTATACACAAACATAGGGCACAACAACTTTTCTTTTCTTTGGGCATACGGCTAGACCATTCTAGTCGCCATGAACTGTTTAAGTAGCCAGATTGTATATATCTCTTTGAACTTAATCTTCAAGGTGGGCGTAGGACTGAGCCATTCGTCTTAGAAACAATGCTCAGTCGGTCCAAGTTACCTTCAGTTATATTCTTAATTATACTCTCTTCAGGTTGTAATAAGCTATAGTCAGACCACCTGAACTTATAGAACAGTCTGATTAGCTTGTTCATAGATAGAATAATAATAAAATATAGCCAAATTATAACATTGGGTTCCAACATGTGCGGGCTTCGAGTCAGACCACCTGAACTTACAGAACAGTCTGACTCTCTGCCTGATTCGTTCCTTTCTGATCCAAGCTGTGCGTGGCATTGGGCTAGACCACCTGAACTTACAGAACGGTTTGCCCTTTGTCAAATTCATTTTCTCATAATAAAACAAGAAGAGGCCAAGCCACCTAAACTTATAGAATGGCTCAGACATCCTCGTTCAGAACCAAATAAGCAGAGGAAACCCAAAGATAACCAAAGCAACCAAGGCACCTGAACTTACAGAACGCACCTGGCCCCTGAAGAAGTCAATCACAACCAGCCCTCGCAAGTCAAAGTAACCAGACCACCTAAACTTATAGAACAGTCTGGTCCTCAAGGCAACCCCACAACACTAGGTCTCCCCAAACTTATGGGGATTTCCCAGCCTCCAGAGCAATCAGACCACCTAAACTTATAGAACGGTCTGATGCTCCACACAATTCAAAATAAAACATAGCGCTGGGTCTCCCCAAACTTATGAGGACCTCCCATCCTTAAACGACCCAGTCAATCCTTATGCAAAAAATGCCTTCCTCCCAGCCTTCCCCCAGATGCAATTCCTTTTTTGTTCACAATATGCCTTCAGGCAATCAACAAAACTGAAACTACGATTGCACATGTATTCTTTTATTTAGTCTGATTCATATTCTGGAAGTCAAACAACAAGTCGAAGTAGGGGTGCATGCTGTATACTCAGTCAGAATATACAATGGGTAATACAGCTAGGGCTATATCTGAGTTTATAGAGGGGGATGAAAGGTTACCTTACAATTCCCTGCCTCCATAACTCCTCCTAAGTTCCGGCAGAGCTCCCGCAATCGGTGGGCTAACCTCCCACGTAGGTCTTGCTGCGGTCCTACGAGTTGCAATCCCGCTTGCCGCCTTCCTCTCAGAACAGGATCAGACTTAGACTTAGAAAGGCAGAACGAGGGGTCTGAGACTCTCGAGATACGAGAAGGGGACAACTCACGGCTTGCTGCACTACTTTGAGAGTGGCTGTATGGTGCCATGTGACTACAGCTGGCCCCCAAGGAGCGGAGGTATAAGGTAAAGGGAGTAATTGGGCGACAAGGGAGACTGCTATCACAATTTAGAGGAGTGGCTGTGAATTAGGGGGGGGGCGTCAGAGGGGTGACTTCAACAGTTTGACTGCAGTTTAACCGGCGGCTGCTGTTGATTGGCCACCACTGTGGGGCCCTCAGGCGAGTGAAGGTATCAAGGATCTCTTCTGAGGGCCTGGCAATCACTTACTGCAGCACAACCCGTAGTAAACAGCAACGCCGCCGAGGCTCAGCAGCCGCCGCACGGATACCACATTCCCAGCCTTGTCCTCCAACCAGTCGCGCATTCACACCCACAGAGGGCACAGTCTGCAGTCACCCTACCAGCTGCAGTATCCACTTTCCAAAGCCGAAATCAACAAGCGCGCAGACGCTGGATATGCAGGCCACTTGCCATGTGAGCTCAGTATACTATAACAGTCGAGTCCTATCCCAACTTCCCACACAGTCCGGTACGTAGCTTAAGCCCCCCCTTTTTGTCTCACCTCGCATGGTAGGACAAGATGGCCAGCACTCTGGTCAGTGGGCGAATCCGTAGTTCGCAGCTAGGCTCACGCTGCTTCACTCGATAACACAGGTAGTGTGTCTCTCAATAGGTGAACTTCAAGTTTACAGTTTGCCCCTCTTTGTCGCCTGTCCCGCTGAGTATGTCAGTCATAAGTAAGTCTGCACCCTTGAGGCTGATCTATCGCAACCTCTTTTACCAACGAAAGGCACTGTCCAACTAAGAGTGGGTTTGCAGTCTCTGAGATCGGCCTCACCCTACTTTGTCTCGGCGGAATAAGCAGCGTGTCGTCCCGGACGTCTACGTGCAGGTAAGCTTTCACTTTGTTTTTCCCCCTCTCTTCAAGTGTACTTGGCCTAAGCCCATGAACCGGTTCATTAAAGATGCTAGAGTCATCATACGACTCCTTGGCCACGAGCGGGAATGCGAGTGCCTTGGAACACAGCCCCCTTAGTTAAGAGGAACGACTTTGGTTCCCTCCACAATACTCCTTCGCCGACCATGTACTTGCCATTGTGCAAACCACGAGTGAATCTATCGTTGAAGCATGGGCAGATTCACTGTCATATTCGACCCTCTTTTCTATGTGTACGAACTTCAGCTTACAGCGGAGCAATCGTATTGGCCGACAGGTAAGCTTCCAATATCGCAGTTGGACTCACTCTTCTTCTACCGATACGGCGAACAAAAATCGTAATGAATCTTCCGCACGAAGCTGCCTAGGTGCGTGCGACTTTTTCCCACCCTTCTCTTCTCCGTTGCCTCCGCGCACGTCTCTTCTCTACTATCTTCTTACCTATTAACTTTCTAACTAATCTAACTTCAACATTGAGAGCGCCGTCTCCCAAAACCCCCGAAACGAAACTTGAACGACAAAAATCGGTCCAGAAACGATTGAACCAGTCTGTCTTTAGCTCGGACTTCTTCTTCCTGTCGCCATTTCCGACTATGCCGCGCAGTCTGACCTTTCTCTAACTCCTCCTATACTAACTTCCGCCCCGATCTAACTTCGAATTCGTGGTCGCCAACCTCTGAAACTCCACCGAAGACTCCCCTCCCACTTGTTTTCGTCGTAGGAGGAGCGGGTATAACGATTTTTACTTCCACCATAACCTTTTTCCCCCGCCCAACTCTTCCTCCTTGTTCGTAACTGTACCTGCCGCGAAACCGCGCCTAAGTACGTTTTGCTTTTATTCCTGCTACGCGAACAAAACGGCTCGTACGCTAGCCTTCCTACACGCTCCTACTGATGCCTCCTCCTCCTTCCCTGCGCTCTACCTTTTCCAACATCGCACGTACCCGGCACGACCTACGCCCAGGTTCATCTCTTCCCCTCCGGTCTCTCCTCCCTTCGTCCTCATCTTCCCCGTCGTCTTCAACTTCGACCGCGCCCAGCCCCGATGCATGCCTAGTTCCGCCTGCGTCTTCAGCAGCTCTGCCGGCCAACGGGGATTCCGGAGCAAGCCAACAACTAAGCGGTTCAATTAGTCCTCCGCGCCTATATTCAAGTCCGGCGGGTGATTTGCTCATCAGTATCGCTGCGCCTCCTTCAGTACTTCCTCCGGCCGTTCCCCCCCCCGCAGAGCCTGCCGTCCTTTCGGGCTTCCAACAGGTAAGCTCACACTTAGGTTTCCGCAACAGGCCACGAAGCCAAAGGCACGACCTGCTACAGACTGTTACCCCTGGGTCTTAATGAAGTGGTCCCTCGTGACGGGCCAGGTGTAGACACCAGGTGTAGACACCCGGTGGTAGTCCAAAGTGGAGGGGGGGGGTTTCACGCTAGCGGCTGCTTACAGTCTCCGCCTTCCGCCACTGAGCCCTCTGGCCGCTCGTGTCCGGGGCATAGTTCACCCCTCTCTCGAGTCTCGGCAGGTATGTACATACTCAAACTCCCGTGGTCGACTCACGGCTGGTGGGCAGTGCACCTGCAAAGGGGCCGCACCACCCAGATCTCTTTCTGCCTGGTGGGTTGTTTTCCCTTCACGTGCGCATGCAAATTGAGCTCCTCGGTCCGTATTTCCAAGACGGCATGACAGATGACTTCCGCCGGCATCCGGAACACGCAAAAACCCGTGGGTCAACCAAAGGAGGCGCGCGCTCAAGGTTCTCGGCCGCCGTTACGGTCCTTAAATTCGGCGTCACATCCAAGTTAAAAAACGACTGACGCGTGAAAATAATAATATCGCTACAAATAATAGTAAAATATCTAAACTTTTAATTGTCGGAATACGGCGAGCGAGGGAAAAGAAAGTGCTAGCACCATTCCAGCATCGCCGACCGCAAACCGAGGGGAGGTAGCCCCACCGGGCCCTCCGCACTATTTCAATATTCCTGCGTCGTTGCCGCTCGGTCTCGATCCCTAAATCTCTCTGACACAAGTCTGATGCTGTAGCCGTCAGTGCTAGGCTCCAATCTTAGTCTAGCTCCGACAAACACCTAGTTTAAGCCAATACCGCGCGACGCACAGACCTACCGCAAAAGCTTTAACGCCTCCTCGTTGTCGATGCCACCCTCCGTACGTACGCATAGGTCACAGGCAAGCACATAGATCAACGAGACATAATCTTTTTAATCCTAACTTGATCAGAAGCAAAGATCCGGCCAGCGACCACGCCGACTCTTCAATCATCAACAATTAAAAGGATCACGCGCGCGTCAGATCCGCGCGCCCACACACTCTTTATTCTAGTCAACCACCCAGCCAACATAAGCCACAGGCGCAACCGCGTCTTACGTGAAATACTTAAACTTTTTGAACCAACTTATTTTCTACCGTTTGCAAAAACCAGGCGGATACCCTTGTAAGGGTATTCGCGCTGACAGCGTAACCCAAAATTTGTTGCTAATTGGAATCATTGGAAGATGGGGGCGATGTTGAGATTATACCGAGCTATTAAGGATTTCAGCTGCAACCGAAGAGAAAATATTTGAGGCGCCTTGTTACTAGATGCTTTCGTGCGAAATTCGATTTGAGTTTGAGCGTTGACTTAATTGTCAAACTGCGCTTTGATGAAAGAGTTAAGGTGGTGGAAGTTCGACAGGTAGTTAATGACCTACTAATGTCGTGTGATTTACCTGAGTGTTTCAAGTTACGAACACGCAGGAAGCTCCGCATAGTATTGATTAAAAATCCTTCTATCGGGGATATCTTGCATAATCAGCAACAGTTTGCCACTCGATCGTCACTTACCTGCAGATGTGCGGGTATGCCCTATCATAGGTTGAAAGGGCACGTTTGTTTTCGCTTGAATACTTTGGGGGACTGTCACCCAATGTTTTGTAATGCTAAGAACATACCTGTTCCTGAATAGGGTGATAGGCTAAGCCTTCTGAGGAACGAGATCAATGACGGTTTCAGTAACTGGGTCAACTTGAAAGGTGATATCCTGGACTTTGCCACCGATCGTTTGCGCAATTGCTTGGTCAAGGATATGCACATGGATGATTTGCAGATTACCACTAGACAGGTGAACGAGTTGAAGCAGCAGATGGATGGGTTAGTACTGACCTCATGTGACCGGAATCCCGGAGAGACTGTAGTAATGTGTCCTTTCCTGTATTACGAAGCGATGATGAGCATGTTCGTTTGCAGTTCTGGTTACCAGATAGTTGACGCTCCTACTGGAGTTATCCTACGAGAAATACATGAAACTGTTCGACTGGAGGGCTTGGGGAATTTTGTACAGTGGGATTATCATGGCCAGTTGGTTGCAGCGTACGTGATACCTAAACAGAAGGATCTTTGTCGTTTCCGACCGATTTGTCCGACTTTCAGGGAACCGATGGTCAAAACGGGTAGGTTGGTAGCCAAAGGTTTGAATTATTTGTTGACACCGATCCCCAAGGGTCAGCACTTCAACCTGCACGTGGTGTCTGCATTGGTAGATACTAGACAATATCAAGACTGTCAATGGTAAGTTCTTCAGATTGAGCAGTGGGTATACTATTGAAGCACGGTCGTATGATATCAAGGAAATGTTCAACAAATTGCCTCATTATGACATTGCCAAAACTTTGGAATGGATCATTACCTTTCATCGGGGAAAAGGTAGGGAGTACGGACGCGTCAACACGCGAGGGAAGGGCTGCACATTTGATCTTACCACAAGGGCAGACCATTGAAAGAAGCTGGATTTAGTACTGATTTACAACTTCGTTCTGATTAAACTTTCGAATACCTATACTAATGCCACCAGTGTACGGCTCAAGCAGGTGGTTGGTATTCCCATGGGTAAGAGTGTTAGTCCACCCCCGACTTGCATTCTTTGTGCATATGCTGAATTTCAGTTCATATTGTGTCTGGGTAGTATGAGAAGGTTAGTGGGTGGTATTCGTCTCATGGATGATGTTACCATCTTTTCTGCGACCAAGAATAGGGGACATCGACAAAAGATCTACAAGTTGTTCGATAAGTGTTACCCGAGCAACCTTACACTGGAAAGAACGGATGACGGGATTGGGGTTCTACCTTTTCTGGGATGTGAGATATGTGTTTCTCAGAATTTTCCATACATTGGTCGTGTGCCGGTATCTAAGAACGAAGAAACGGTATGGAGTTCTGAGCAGTTGATCTTTCAAATTGGACAGTCGTATCTATCCTTCGGATGCAAACGGCAGAAGAGTGTTGTGGTTTGCGACTATCTTCATCGGATAGACCGTAACACATCCAGGAGGTCTGAGATACCTCTGACGGTTTTGACGTTGGAAAGAGAGCTCCGACCGAAGGGGTTTAGTAGACCCTTTTTGAAGCGCTTTGTGGTGAGACGTGATCAGTACTGGAAACTCACCTTATCGTTGTTTGACTGTCAAACGGCCACATGAGGACTGCTTTCATTCTCATTTCTCTTTGTTTTTTGTTTGCAATGAATGTTCTTGTAGGACTTAGTGGATGAGAGGTAGATACGAGTGCTCATAAGACTTGGTTGTAGGTACTTGGACAAGGCTTAGGATTTACGTACTATGGTACGTCTGGGTCTCTATTTTGTTTGTGTGATTGAGTGCATGCATGGGTAGGCATTTCGACAGGGTGTACTTGATGCGCATATATGATGTTTGGACAGGGTTTCCGGACGAGATGTTCTACGGACGGGGCTTATGTGCCTAATAGGGCTGTAGCGAGGAAGACTGGAAACGGTACCTGGTCGAGTGGGTACATCGGAACTGCACGACTAGAGGTGTTTTTCAGTTTGTTGGTGGATTTTGCCATTTTTTAGGCTTATGGTTTTTGGTAGTAGTTTTAGTAGGTCAGCAACAGTGGGGAGTATTTTGGGTCCTATCGGCGGGTACCGGTCTGAACACTTTTGCGAATGCTCCACGGGGGATATGGGACCATCCCTGTGGCCAATCCCCATGTAGTTAGTACTTATATCGTAAGTACTATCACTACATTCCTCCTTTGCAGGGCGACGTGCCCGAATCGTGATGTTAGCGACGAAGGAACGGAGCTGGGTTGGTTTGCGAAGACTGATTAGCTTAGGGAAGGGGAGGCGAAGAATCCCTCTTAGGATGATGGTTTGGCAACCGTCGAAACGTGGCGTTGGGGATGCCCCCCTGCTGTTGTGTTCAAGAGCTATATTGATGCATTGAGTACATTTTTCATATCCAAGCGTACTCATTTGCATGTGACTGTATGTCTTTACCTCTACCTATATGACTAAAGCACCACTTGGTCTAAAGCTTAGTTGGTACATCCAATGAACTGTTGAAATGCAGACCTGAGCTCGAACTCCACTGAGAGCAGATGAGTATAATATGCCAATTGCCTTGCCCGCTGAGGGACCCACCTAATTTTATAAGGGACGCCCGGCCCGGTTCCCGGTCTTTAAAAAAAAAAAAAAGTTGTTCAAAAAATAAATAAATAAAATACGCCAATTCTGAACAACCTACACATAGGGCCGGTCAGCTCGAGAATGATATCTCAAGGGCATTGAACAGTGTTGTCACGCGGGGATCCCCGGGGCCCAAGCCAGGGTGGGGGTTTCACCCTTGTGCCCCCGCCGCAGGGATCCCTGACCCCC
>BFEA01000700.1:506255-539372 GCA_003427395.1 Chara braunii | reverse complement strand
GTAATCAATCAATCAATCAATATATCCAATGAATACTTAGATTGATTGATTGATTGATTGATTGGTTGACTGATTGTACTTTGTGTGTGTGTGTGCGGGTAGGTGTGTCTGTGTGTGTAAGTGATCTCTCCCTCTCTCTCTCTCTCTCTCTCTCTCTCTTTCTCTCTCTCTCTCTCTCTCTCTCTCTCTCTCTCTCTCTCTCCGTATGTGCTTGTGTGTGCTCTCTCCCCCTCTCGTTCAAGAACACACTTGGCCGCCCACTATGTCGAGCTCGTTCAAAGTCCGAGAACGAACTTCTCGAGAAGGGGAAAACCATGGAGGAAAGATCGTAGCCGTGGCAACTCGTGATCAACGGGAAGGAGTGCGGTATCCCGTTGAGCCTTACCTAAACGACGATAAAAACAACGATCTAACCGGCTATATCTTGTAGGATGAGGATGTCCCCTTTCGCTAAAATACGACTCGGTGCATTGGCACCTCGCTAATCCCTCTCTCTTGGGCACAACTCGATTCTTCTTAGCTCAAAACCCACAACCCCTTTCTCGAATCCGACTTCGCTATCCAACTCGCAACATCCTAAAATCTTTGTACCAATCTTTTCCCCACCGAATTTCATCGAAGATCAACTGAAATCTCCCTCTCCTATCTCCACCATCTCCTACACACCCGCGCACTATCTCATCTACTAACTCTCACCTAACTAGTCTGACGGTAGATCCAACCCCATCATTGGATTCGTAATACCCGAAAAACCCCGGCTAACCTTCTAGTTCACTCGAATCCTTCGTAGATCTAGTGAGACCTCGATTTCCCCCCCTACCATTTCCGCCATATCCCGATACCTCCGCGCTGCTCCTTTCTTTACTAGCTTTCCTTTTACTAACCCTCTCTCAAAACTAACACCGGATTTGGCTTCGCCCTCCCAAGAAACCCCCGGATCGAACCTCCTCTCACCTGATTTCGTCAAGAATCAGGTGAGTTCGATGCTTTCCTTCTTCTCTTCTCTTCCGCTCCCGCCACTGCTGCGCGCACTGTTTTTCGCTCCTTCCTCCTCAAATACCAATTATCCTCCAAATCCAACACCACTACTCGGTTCGCCAGGGGTCAGAACTCCAAGATTGATCCCTCTCTCCCTCGATTCCACTAAGGATCAAGCGAGCTCGGCTCTTTCCGCTGCGCTCCGCCCTGCTTCCTCACCATCTCCAATCCTACCTACACCCGACGCGATATATCGTCTAGGTTCATTCCGTTCTCCCCCTTCTGTTGCACCCGGCCACACCTCGTCTACAATCTGCTCCCTGCGACCATGCGCTCCGCTCCACTCTGCCTTTCGGCTGTCCCTTACTCCCACTGTCTTAGTGCCCGAACCCGCGCTGCCTCCGTACTCCCATTTTCCCCTTTTCTTCCAGCTCCGGTTGTCGCTGTCAAAGGCAGGTGACCCACTCGCCCTTACTCCCACACAGCGCCCGTCAGCACATCGATACAACCTGGCTACCACACCTCTCTCTCCGTCTGCACTCTAAGGAGAACTGCGAGGAGAACCAGCAGTCGGTCAGTTCAATTAGCCTTTCGACCCTATGCCGTCGTCCGACGACCGATCCACACGCTGTTGCAGCCTGCAGCATAGCAGCATTCCTCTAAGCCCCTGCTGGCCCACTCAGCCTTTTCGGGGCCCCAACGGGCATGCTCACACCCACATCTTTCGTAGCAGATTGCGGGACAGAGGCGCGACCCTGCTGCCCTGCCCGAAGCGTGGGCCCAGGCGAATCGGCCTTGGTGTAAATCTTGGCCGCAGTAACAAATTTTCAAATGGGAACCTTAAGGACCGAAGCGGAGGAAAGCCCCGCGGGCGTACTCACACCCAACCCCTCCACCAAGGGCTTCCTCCGTCTTATCGGGCAATCCATCCACAAGCTCGCATGCACGTTGTCCTCCTTGGTCCGCGTTTCAAGATGAGCGAGGTCCTGGAACCTTGCCAACATCCCGAATACGCAGGAACCGCTGGTCAACCATAGGAACCGTGCCCCCAAGGTCCTTGACTACCGCGATGGCTTCTGAATCCAATGTCGTTGAAGGCCAAACCAAGGGGAATAGCCCCACCGAACCCTCGGTCTCTTCGCACTATTATGATATCCTCGCGTTGTCGCCTACTCGATCTAAGCGGTCATCACACAAAATCACATTGTCGTCGACGCCATCCTTCGTAAGTACGCTCAAATCACTGGCCAGCGCCCCAATCAAAGGACAAAAGTCTTTTTAATCCTAATCTAATTCAAACAAGGTCTTAGCCGGCAACCAACGCCAATTTCACAGCCATCAATAACAAGAAAAATCACGCGCGCCTTAAGCCTGCGCGCCCCCACATTCTCTATTTTAATCCTTCCAGTCAACATAAACCATAGACACAACCGCGACTCGCGCGGTATACTCCAAAATTTTTAACCAGACCTATTCTTCCGTTACTTGCAAAAGCCAGGGCGGATACCCTTGTAAGGGTATTCACACCGACACCGGGGTCAGGGGTGCCCACCCCCGGACCCCCGCACCTCCGCCGGGGCCCTGGGGCCGGGGCTCGACAACCCTGGCGTTGAAGGAAAGAAAGAGAAAAAGAAAAATAATAAGAAGATGAAAAAATAATAATAGGAAAAAAAGAAAGAAAGAGAAAGAGAAAAAATAATAGTAGGAAAAAAAACCTACGAAAAACTGTTATTTCACGAAACTTTCCTAACTTAGTTGGGATACAACCCCCAACTGGAAAGATATAGACCGGAGTTCGAACTGACTGAAATTCCACGAACCTACGACCGCCAATGGAGGGCAGAATGTCCCAGCACAGGCCAAGGGCAAAGTAGCAGATGCAGTCGTGAGAGACGCAAGGCAGTCCCACCGTACACCGATGAAACAACGCCGTATCAACGAAGACGGAGATGGACGGGCAATGCAAGAGGAGGAGGAAGGCGAGTTGGGCTTCTTTTCAATACCCGCGAACAAAACCATTTGCAGACCCCCGCACCAAGTGGCCTGCGACCAGCGGCCCTGCTAGTCAGCAAGGACATGGCCGCCCACCCATCGAGCAGCAGACCTGTGGCAAGCACGATGCGCCACCAGCTGATCCTCTTATGCTTTATGTTGATACCACAAGGATCTAAATTCATGGCGAGAGGGAATGAGCGCGGTCTACTCACGATTCCCACGGTAGGAGTGAGCACATCACCTACATCAAAGGAGGTGGTAAAAGTTGCGGCCAACACTTTCATTGCGAAGCGCTTCCCCTACAGATTGGTTCCCAGTATTCGCATCGGGAGGAAGACAGTACCAGCGGCAGCGACAACGGGCGGCAACTGACACTTTTCTATCGGGGTATTGGATGTCAAGATTGCCTTGGACACAACGACACTGTTAGCCACCCAAGGGGTGGTCTGGCTCCCCTCCACATGGCTGGCCACCACGACAACAAAGGAGTTGCAGGAGACCTTTTTAACGGACGACGTCAATGCCAAGTTGGCGGCTGAGTTTTTTGGCACCTTGGCAACAGTCAAGCAACCGCATTTGTGAAGTGCCACATGACACTCTTATCTCGTGAAGACCATGAAAACAATAGCAGAATACGGTAACGACGTCAACCTTAGGTGAGTACCAAATCCCAATCATCGACAGATCCCGATCTCCCTCCTTGTCACAACCAGTCACCTCATGTAGACAGTGTGGCGAATGCCACGTCAGATGTAGAGACAGGTGGCATGCGCCACATCATCAATGAAAACAGGTGGCAGCGCCACATCAGCAATGTAGACATGTGGCATCCGCCACATCAACAATGTAGACAAGTGGCATGTGCCACATCAGCAGGGTAAACAGGTGGCAGCGCCACATCAGCAATTCCGGACGCACAAAACAGAAAGCGCCAGCATGCTGCCACAGTCCCGCATCGTTGTCCACAGTGCCTGCCCACAGCCAGCGTTAAGCCAGCGTCGAGTCAGTCTCAATGTCATCGTCAATGCAAGCGTCCAATTAGAGTCGAGCCAACGTCAAAGCACCATAGCAAGACTGAAATGTTGACCACCCAGAGACCAAGCCTTATATAGTATTTGCCGAGGTTGTCTGGCCTCTTGTCCCCTTCCCATAGTCATACAGATTGACTCACAACCGAAGGTCTGGATTGTATACAGTTGCAGACTTCCCCTTGGTCCTAATATTGTTTGGGTACCAGCATACAAACAAGTTCGTGCGTTTGACCGACGGCCTGGGCTGGGTACACTTTGACTTTGACTGTTGGGTGTCCGACAATCGACTTTGGTTAATTATCACTCGACCAGGTCCAGAGTCTTTACATGAGGTTTTATTTCCCCCCTTCGGCCTGGGTCTGAGTGCGGCCTGGCAAGGCCCTCAAACATTCCATGAGGCATACTGCTTGGGTTGTTGCATTGCTGGCGGTCCAAAAGACATCAATTTCCTTTTAACCCACATTCGTATGCAGCAACAATATCAGGAGCAATAGGTAAGAGTTCTTTTTTACTAAACCATCTGGATTCAGATGGAGGTTGAGACTTGAACTGTACCTTATACTGGTCCCGAGTTAAAGCATCAATGGGACGTCGAGGCAGAGGAAGAACGCCTATAGATGGCCTGTTTGGAAAGTTATCTCTCTCTACATATAGTAGCAGTTTAGACGCATGAAAGACAGGGTAGGTCCTTAGGTGTCACATTGGGGGTACATCTATTTGATAGGAAGGTCCATCTTCATCCCCAATCACCTTGAGAAATTCCCAGGGACCATAGTAGACAGGTAGTAGTTTTTGAGACACGTTTTTTTCCAAGGCAAATTCTTTAGACTTCACCCATACTAGATCTCCTTCTTGAAAATGCGATGGCCGACGATGTTTGTTGGTCTGCTTAATCATCTGGAGTTGGGCTTTCTGTATATTTTCTTTTACCTTTTTAATATTTTTTTCATTCAAAACTGCGAATTCACGGGTTTCAAAGGGTAACCTCTGAATCTGGTCCCGAGTTAAAGCATCAATGGGACGTGAAGGCTTTCAACCTTTATGCAGTGCATTATGGGTTCTTCCTGTAACAATATGTATACAATTATTATAAGCACTAACAATCTTAGGTAAGTTCTCATCCCAATCTACTTGATCGGGTCGGGCATACATGCAGAAAAGTTGTTGGCATAGACGATTCATTTGCTCAGTTTGACCATTAGTTTCAGGATGTCTTCCTGACGATATGGTTAACCTGGTGCCATAGAATTTCATCAACTTTTGCCATTGTAGACTAGTGAACCGAATATCCTTGTCAGAGACGATGATTTTCAGAAATCCATACTCGGAAACCCATCGAATCTGAAACTTATGGATAACCAGTTTGGTTCTAGCTTCGGCAGGCAAAGGAATGAACATAGCATACTTTGAGAATCTATTTGCGATGACCATTATCTAACTGTTGTCATTTCGACTCTTAGTGAGACTCGTAAAGTTTATAGAGATAGACTCACTTGGTTCATTTGGAATAGGTAGTGGTTTCAATAGTCCCAACAGATTCTCATGCGAGGGTTTATTCCTCTTACAGACAAGACAAGTCCGCACATACGTTAATACATCCTCTTTCAGTCCTTTCCATTCGAAGCGCTCTCAGACATTGGCATACGTCTTTTTGAAACCAAAGTGACCCTCAACATCATGACATTCCGCAATTATTAGACTTTTGATTTGTTCTTGGTCAGGAATACATAAGCGTTCTACGGCTTTATCCACGTAGAAGAGTAAGTCATTAGTCATTCAATGCTTCGATAAGAGTTCAGGGTTCTTTGGTAGGGTCCCGATGATAGGACTCCAAAAAGCATCACTCTCATAACCCTTTCGGATTCGTTCCTTCGGTTAATTCCCGATATCGAGATAGGAGACAATCTGCTCGTCTGGACAACAACAAAAAAAATTTCAAAAATTAAATAATCATTCTATAGTAAAATTACATTTTAAATTTCAAATTTTCATTCCATCTTAAAAAATATCATTCCAATTTAAAAAAAAAATCATCTTACTTGTAAACTTTCATTCCAAGAATGGGGTATCTGTTCTTATTTGGGCTGCATGCTAGAGATGGAATGAAAGTCTGGATGAGTTCATGAAATATTTTAATTAGACTGTCATTCTAAGTAAGAATTTGAAGTCATAAATAGGTTAATCCAATCTAAATTAAAATATATTTGATGTAGTAGAATGAAAATTTTATTAAAATATTTTGTAAACTCGTCCAGACTTTCATTCCATCTTTAACAAATAGATGTAGTTGGAAGGGAAAACTCGTATTTAGATGATAACTTATCGAATAAAACTGAAAATTTTAGAATTGGACAAATATTTGAATGATAATTTATAAATATGAATGATTTTTTTTTTTTAAGGAATGTTTTTTCAACTTTCATTTATCGTGAGAATTTTTGTGTTGAAAACATCCAACACCACATTATACTTCCCTTTGATTGTTTTTAGTTCAAAATCAAAGGTGTCGATCAAAGCAAACCATCTCACTAACTTATCAGAGAGTCTGGGGTGGGTTTTGATCCACTTCAAAGTAGAATGATATGAGTAAATAGTGAAGTGTCTCCCTAACAACTTGAAGTAGTGCTCTTAGGTGTCCATTGCAACAAGTAAATGATACAATTCCCTTCCATTGGTGGAGTTGATCACTTTCTCTGATGGAAGACTCATGAACATAAACTTTATTGGTCTATATCCCTTACCGCCATCTTGCTGTAGCACAACCTCAATCTCATATTAACTTGCGTCAGTTGTGACGATGAAAGAAAGAGAAGGATCAACAATCTTTAAGACAAGGTAGTGAGTCGGAACGTATTTCAAATTTTTAAAGGAGGACTCACAATCTTTGTCTTATAACCAGAACTTTATTTTCTTCAGTAGTCTTCTCATAGGCGCATTTATTAAGAAAATGTTCCTTACAAACTTCTTATAGTTATTGGCGAGTCATAGAAAAGACCTAAATCCAGTGACAGTTTTAGGTTGAGGTCAATCTCTGATTGCTGTTATTTTTTTTCTTCGGGCCTTAGTCCCTCTTCGTTCACTGTGTGTCCTAAGTATAATACTTCAGGCTTAGCGAATTCAGACTTCTTAGGATTCAATTTCAAGTTGTCCTCGCACAACTTATGAAGAATCTTTTGTAGATGTTTCTCATTATCCTCAAGTGTTTTGCTGTTCACAAGGATATCATCGAGATAAACAATTACGAATTGGTCCAACCATTGACGGAACACCTCGTTCATGGACCTTTGAAAGGTTGAGGGGGTGTTCGTCAATCCGAAGGGCATAGCCACAAACTCGTAGTGACCATACCTGGTTCGGAAGACTTCATGAACGACCTCGATCCGATGGTATCCTGACTTGAGATCAATCTTGCTAAAGTACTTGCATCCCTGTAGTTGGTCCAACAGGTCGTCAATGCATGGAAGTGGCTCCGCGTTCTTAACAGTGGCAACATTCAACCCAAAATAGTCGATACATAGTGACTGTCGAAGTTCATCTTCCTTTTGGGGCACGAATAAGACAAGAGCACAATAAGGAGATGAGCTTGGTCGAATCCATCATTTCTCAATAAGTTATTGCAGTTGCTTACGCAATTCCTCAAATTCCCTATGAGACATTCGGTAGATGGGACCCTTGGGAATCTTGCTTCCGGGAATAATCTCGATCGCATGCTTAGTGATTCTCATCGACTCAGTTTGCAAGTCCTTATATTCGTCGGTAACTTTTTCAATAGAAGAAGGATGGGATGATGAAAACTCACCTACTCGTTTTACGAGTACCATTATCATCTCCTGATACAACTTTTTGTAGACCATCGACCGAAAGGTTGGGTAACTCATACGGCAGAAAGACATAGTAATATCAGAGTCAAAACTATGGTACAACTTTATTACTCGAAGGTTAGACTTCTCGTCCTTTAGCTTTACAATTTTTTTTTTGAACTTGACTTCTGAATCGGTTTCCTCGTGCCAATCCATTATCAGAATCATGTCAAAAGACATGTTTTTTTCAATTAGGAAGAATATTTCGTGTAGAATTTTCTTTCTTTCCTTAGTCCTGAAGTAACACTTAATGCGATCCACATATTGAGATATCCTGCTTTTGTCATCCAGCATAGACGTGATTGGTCGAGGTAAATCCTTTACCTTCATTCCCAGATGCAATTTGCGAATTGCCTTCTCTGAGATGTAAGACCGCGTCGATCCTGGATCTAACAGGACACCAACTCGTGTATGCGCAATCTCAATATCCGTGATCATTAACTCACCCTTAGAATTAACTTTCGTAGCCCACAAACGCCGAAGTGCTATGAGTTCATTGTCGAGTTCGTCAAAGGACTCGTCCAGTGAGACATAGCAAATAACAGTGTAAGGGTGCTCTGAACGATGGGCTGAAGAAGAGTCATCCTCTGCCTTGAGAGTCGATGGGTGATAATGGATTGTTGGCGTCTTACCTTTATCTAAACCCGTCGACTTAGTAGGAGCAGATGCTACTCCTACTGGCTGCTCGATTTTGGGTTCCGGATAAGTGGGCACCAGACTATCATATGACTCACTATGCCCCACTTGAGGCACTGACGATTGTCTATTTTGGACTGTCATTCCTCTCGTATCACGTTCATTTTTTCCCATGGGTTCCCGAACGCGATGTCGGGATGCTCAGGAAACGAGTGTGACATCCTCTTCTTCTTCCACTGATGTTGGGCCTTTCTTGCCTCCCGTGTTGACCAACACGACAGTGACGTTACCCTTCCCAGACTCACTGCTGCCATTACCTCCTCCTCCCTCAGACTTGTCGAGGGGTAACTTCTCTACGGTTTCATCATAAAAAACAACAATGTGGTCCTGGTGCGTCTGCCGCCAAAGGACCTGCATGCCATACCCACGGATCGGTCCAAATTTCACTACCGAGCATAGAAACTCTTCACCTGTGCGGTCATCTGCTCTCGTTGGAGAGCGAGATCATGAAACTGTCGATAATTGTAGTTACCAAACTTGGCTTCTGCCACGAGCTGTCCACGAACGGGCTCGGACAATGCACTTCAGTAGATGTACAAGACCTGGTTGTCCCGCAAGTTCAACCCAGGTACCTGTAAAAGACGATCAACATCACGAGACAACACATCAACTGAAGATCAACGCTTCTGCCCTATTGTGGTGAGTTCGTCAAAGGCTTTATCGACCGTTGTCTTGTCAAAGAATCTCTCCTTCATCTTTTGGAGAAACAACTTGAGGGTTAGGGTCTTTTCCCACTCACCAATGTCCTCGAAGCTTGCATCGTTCGCTTCGGACAACAACCACTCCTTGGCCACTCCTCCCAGACATGACGTAGAGAAGGTCACCTGACTCTCAAGCTCGACTGGAGTGATGCCGCAATAAGTCTGGATCTCCGCGATCCACAACAACAAGTTTTCATGTTGCTTGTTGTTGTAGGTGAACGACAATTTTATTTTTACATTTTCTTTTTTTTTTGGTTTTTCTGCTTCTTTAACCGGTTCTTTCTTTTTGGTGGGTTCTTCTTTCTTTTCTGCCGGTCTTTCGGGTTTCTTCATAGAACCTTCGGATTTCTCCGGCATAACCCTCTTCATTGTATCCTTCATTAACTTTTTTTGGGGTTCCTTCTTGGCTACCTCCCTCCTGGTCTCCTTCTAAGTTCCTACCTTATCTTTCTCTTTCAAGAGTTTTGTCACTGTCTCCAACGAGGCAGTGTTGTCAATCTTCTTCTCAAGATATACAAGGTAGACCATGATAGACTGTAGAATGGATGCAAACCCGATGCCTGCTTCTTCGTAATGAAACCTGTGCCTTAATTCATCGATGATTTTTCTTTTTCTTCTTGCGCTTCTCGTTGTCTTCGGAATCCCTCAATCTTCCTCCTTTCTTCTCCCAATGCATTTTCTAATTTTCTGATATTCTCCTCCATTATTTCTACAGCCAATTGTGGTTCTACTTTCCCTTTTTTTCCTTTTCTTCTTTTTTCTTTTTCTTTTTTTTTCTTTTTTTCTTGTTCCATATTGTCCAGATTCTCGGCAACATAGCGGTCAAGGGTCATTCGCCCTTATTTTATGAGATCCTTGACTCTCTTACCGGTCTCCATAATTTAAATTGTTCTTTCTGTGACTCTCAATTCACCTTCTGCTGCACAAAGATTGAACTGATCGTGAATCAACTGTTCAATTTCTGAACCGGTGTTGTGTATCTCACAAAGAAGCTGGTGGAGAAGACCGATCAAACTTTGCCTTCTCGCATCAATTTGACCCCGGATCTTTAATCCCCCCCCCTTCTTCGTCGGCGTAGACAATGAGAGGAATGAGGAAGAAAAAGAGAGGTATGAACCGAGTGAGAATAGAGACACGAGACACGCAGACATTTCCAGAAATAAGTCATTTTTCCCGGCGTAAAAAAGTCGTACAATAAATAAAATTATTAAATTAACATACAAGAATAAATTTCACGGCACACGCAAATCCTATAGCAAGAAATAATGAAGGCAAATAAGAAGAAATAAATTCTCAATCGATTTTCTCATTTAACTTTGTTGTCTATTCTGTGTGTGATGACATCCTATAGCAAGCGTATAGGTACCGCAACCACGACTTGTCTGATCAAGACAACACCGCACATGTGTGTATGCACAACAACCACAGACAACCAACAGGTGAGTAGGTCAGCCAACACAACAACACAATCAATGGTTAGCTTCCTTCCTCTACTGTTGTACTATCTGCAGAAACAATGCAACCAAACATAAGGGTCATCACTCGACACTACAACAAATCGTGAAGTCGTCCCGTTTGCCAGCACACAAGTGCACACTGAACAGTTCTCCCACAATAGCGTGTTATGCATGCCACGTGTCACCGCTGACATGCCAACGCAGAAGTTGTATGGAGTCTGCCACGCCTGCGTTAAGGACCTAAAAGGTCTACGAGGCGGGATGCCGCATCAACAATGCATGTCTGTAATACACACACAGTCGACTCCATTTGATGTAATTATATGTGTGAATGTTTTAACGATCTTTTGACTAGTGTTTAAAGGGACTAGGAAGAATTGTGGTTTCACGCTTGGTTGAGACCGTCCTAGTCGACCAACGTTCGTTCGTATCTAGGAGATCAGCGCCCTAAGGGACGGACCACGTTCGGGTCCACTTGGCGTTAACCAAGCGTACCTATACTCCAGCGAACGAGCAAACGCCCTCGGCTGATCTACCTCTGCGATTGCATTTAAAAGCCTTCACACGTAGGTCAGTAGCTCGGTAGGGATACACCCCTAAGGTTGGTGACAGCCCCTTAGGGATGCAAGCTTATCCCCCGCGGGAACCTGTCCTGTCGTAGGGGACCACGAGATGTATAGCTGGTGCACCCGGCTAGAGCGGCGAAGGAGCAATGCAACCACGTCCGTCTCGGCGGTTCGCGGAATGTTATGCGCCGTTCCCGAGTTGTCTCTTGATGATGTTTTTAGATAAACTCCTGCGTGACATGGCCGGGAGGGCCCTCGTTTTCGCGTGAGGGCCGATGCGCTCAACACCGCAGGTCTAGACATTGAGTACCGCACATGCGTGCGGCCTCCCTTGAAGATGATGACGTGGCTACACTGAAGACTTCGAGGTACCGGCGAGAGCTTTGTTGGCAACAGGCTAACGTGGCACTGGTCCAGAGAGAGAAAGTGTGAGATTGGGACCGCTAATGTGGCGCACTGCCGACGTGGCATGATGTGGAATGTTGATGTGGCATTCTGGCAGGGCATAGTCTGACGTAGCACGTACCTGCGTTGCGATAGCTTGCTGTATACATCTGATAAAAAATGATAACTGAAAAAATCAAAATCATCATTTGATACATTCAACGACACGATATCAAAATAAAATTCGACCACTCCGGGTCGAATAAAACAATCATACAACCGCCAACGAGGAGTTGACTACTGATAATAACATTGATACAGCGGACAAGGTAGTCGGACTGCCGTAGTTTTGACTTGATGAGACGCGCTGTCAAAGTCATTCATTCCAACTAACGCCGATCTATGATTAAACACGCATACGCCTGTCTCCATACATTCTCAATCTTCCTGGATGACAGGTTGCTTCGCGGATGATTTTTTATCAGGTACATGACTTGAAGTGTTGCATGCCTCTCCCTCTAGCAAGTGGTCTGTGGATACTCCTTCCCCTCGCCTGAGCCCGAAGACTCAGATCTCGGAGGTTGGGCCGTCACCACCGAGTCGACAAAGTACCACCCCCGACGAGTCGGGTCCACTCCAAGTCGATAACAGGGACGACTCCGAAAGCATACGAACCCCCGCCTTGGATGCTTCATAGAGAAAAGAATACGTTCACCGCAAGTAGTTTTCAATTATTCTCATTCCTTCTCGGTTCTCGATAACTTAGACGTAAAGAAACTAAATGAGATAGAGAATGAGAATCATTTTGACAGGTACAAGTAGATAAAATCATTTGTGATAGACTGCTCTCACGGTACCCGTTGAAATTATTCATTCCAAAATTCAAGTATTTTATCATGCAGGCAGGTGAAAGATTGAAAGAGAACAATCCTTTTTCTTTTTTTCAACAGGCAAAGTCAATCTCCATAGCAGACACCCTTCTACCTACCTGCACAGATCGCAAAGCAAAACAGACAAGTTCAAAGGAAACCAATGCAATTCCATATCCAAGTCAGACCTCACCATTCACATGCGGACACACATTTCCTTTGCCATTTTCAACGAACACTCAATGAACAGGGTCAAGCAAGTGTGGGTTCACACAGGTGTGAAGAGAAATCTGAGTCAGTCAACTAACCTCGAGTGAAGATGTAAACGACTCACTCAAGAAAATCGTATGATATTCCAATCAAATGAAAACAACGATCGTCGAAGTCCTAAGTGCGCAACTCACAACTTTCCCATTGTGGCCGTTCCACTACGCCATAATCCTTATGTAGTTACAGACCTCAACCCATCTTGCTTCCAGAACCTTCTCAATGCAACCCCAACTTGCAGACCCCAACTGCAGTTCCAACCTCACAAAGTTGGTCCTCAATGGAACCACAGATCTCAACTGCATCACATCCCCAACGACAATCTCAAACCAACTCATCAGTCCAAACCTCCTCCAACTATTGTGTTAAACGCCAAGTCGGCCCCACTTGGTCCCAAAGTGGTCCCAAACTGCCGCCTACAATTCCAACCAGTTCAGACCCCTGAACCGTTTGCCGAGCATACCACACAAAAATAAAGGTGACCTTGTGCACAAAAATACACGCGTCGCACATCCCAATCGATCACCAGAGTTTTTCACTACCGAAAAAAAGTCGGACAGCACTACCACATCACTGCCTCAAATGCCGCTGCTATCGCCAAAAAAACGAGCAGCACTACCGCACTGTCGTCAAAATGTCACTGTCGCCACAAAAAACGGGCAGTGCTTCCACACCGCCGTCAAGATGTCACTGCAGTCGCAAAAAAAACGGGCAGCGCTTCCACACCGCCGTCAAATGCCACTAACGCCGTAAAAAAAACGGGCAGCGTGTCCGCACCGCCGTTAAAAATGTTGCCGCCGCCGAAAATTTTCCGCAGTGCTTTCGTGTTGTCGAGCGCATCGGTCCGGCACCGCACCAGGGCAGCGCGGGACCCTCTCGGTCGCGTCACGCAGGAGTTGGTTTAAATCCTTCGTCGCAAATTATACATGTGGAGCTTCCTTAAGCCGCTCCGACCGAGTGCGCCAGCCATACCTCTCGCGAGCCCCTACGACAGGATAGGGCCTACGCGAGGCACGACTTACCTACACCTTATGAGAGTTGTCACCTCCCTTCGGTGGGCGTATCCTCGCCAAGCTACCAGTCCACAGTACGAAAGCAGATCAGTTGCAATCGCAGAGGTGGACCACCCGAGGGCGTTTCTCGTACGCTGTAGCATAGGGGGTACGCGCGGTAGTACGCCTATCGGGCCCGCACGCGAACCGGCATCTTGGGAGGCTGAGGTCCCAAGCGCGGTTCGTCGCCGGTCGACTAGGACGCATCCCACACACCATGCGCACTCCACTTTACAAACACACATTTACACAAAACAACACATATACGAAACGACACAGCACAAAACAACGCGACAACGCTCCTAGCCCCTCGGTAGCCATCCCATAACTTTCTGATGCGGAAATCGGATAGGCGTCACGCGCGAGACTTAGTATAATACCGCGCGGACGCAAGGCTAACTCATATCGACTCGCAATGCAAGCGTACGCAGGCGGTCGCAATGATGGCGTATCATGTAGTACCCATACTCATGCGGTCCTCGTTAATCTCGAGGGTCGCATTCGACACTCAAGTGTCGGCTGACACGCGCCTTGAGGGTTAATCTCTCGACGCTGGACAACCGCCAAGCGCGGTTGAAGACCACACACCCTCTTTTGCACCTTATGCAGAGCGGGTGGTACACAGGTCCACACCTGTGGTGGCAGTCGCTCCTTACTGCTCTGGAGACGAGCCTTACTCCAGGCCTAGGCGAAAGTCAAGGGTTTGACTTTGCCGGCTGCCAGGGACTACAACGTCCAACCATACAACTCTAAAAAGTAAGAATAAAAGGGGAAACTCCCTTCTCTCTCAAGACGAAATCTGGATAACCCTTATGCACAAATACAGTAAGTCTCTCAAATACCCAGGACACTCATAAATATATGGGGGTTGATTTTATAGGACGATCACTTTTCACAGTCACAGTGGGGCTCCTCTCAACCATATATGTATGTAATCGCAGGCAGTCACATCCAGAAGCCGAACCACAACCATACCTGCAATCACATCAAAGATTCATCTAGAAGTCCACGCACTACACGGGGTCAACTTCAACCATTTCTTGCGCTCATACCCCTTCCTTTAGCCATATAAGCCTCACTCGTGCAACTCTTAAATAAATACTCAGTACTTTTGTTGGATGACCATTCAATAAAGTCCGGGTGAAAACACAACAAAACAGTTCAATCACTAGGCTAAATCCTTTAGGTTGAGTGGCAAAAGTGAATTGAAGTTGAATCGTAAACCGACGAATCGACAACCGACCTGTTATCAATGATAACAGAAGAAGACCCTCAAGGAGTCAAGCTGAATCTAGTCCTGAACTTGAATCAAACGATCCAGAGGATCTGTAGCACATGACAGGTCAATGCCCTAGGCTAAACCTATAAGTCCATAGAGAATAATCCCCATATCACGATCATACTCAAGCATTCTAATTAACTAAACATAAACCTACCTCTGGACCAGTGCCCAAAGCAAAGGTAGACTAATGGCAGAATCTCCCCTATTCAGGGTGGATCGCCAGAATCACCATCTGTCAAAATATAATCTACCTCTACTAACTAAGAAAAATTTCGGCAGCGCTTCCCATAGAATAAGTGTCTTTTCAGAATTTATATAAGTCCAAATATGAACGCAGAAATAATCTCTAACTCTAAAAGTCAAATTCTGACTAACTCCCTGAATTAGTAGAAATTTGGACAGCACTCCCTTTAGAAAGGGAGACTTCCCAGATTTATACTAGGTCAGATATGAACTCAGAAGACAATCTAAGTTCAATTAAGACAAAATTTAACTAACTCCTTAGTTTTGCAGAAATTTCGGCAGCACTCCCTCTAGAAAAGTGCTATTCAAAAATTTATACAAGGCTAGGTCCAAAATTTGAAAGTAACTTTGACTTCCCAAAGCTTAATTTTTTCTAACTCCCTGAATTAGCAAAAATTTGGGCAGCACTCCCTTTAGAAAATGAGACTTCCCAGATTTTAACTAAGTCAGATAAGAGAAAAGACAAATCTGAACTTTTAACAAGTCAAAATTCGACTAACTCCTTGGATTTGTAGAAATTTCGGCAGCGCTTCCCGTAGAGAAAGTAGCTTGTGAAGATTTATACAAAGCCAAATATAAGAAAAAGGTCTTAGAAAATGCAAAAATTGACCTAAGTAAAAAAAACTTAGCTCAGAAAATGCAGAAATTGACACTAACTCCTATGGCTCTAGCACGTGGCGAGCAACTAAAGCAACTACCTATAAAACTGAAACCCAAACAAACTAGTSATCYCATCCAGTCACATGYAAACCAAACCACGAATRTAAGTACTSTMRCCATCCCAAGTTCATTCCATATAAATAGTTCGTGAATCTTCAAGTTCTTGAATCCTTATACCCATCTTACATAAGACATAGAGTTGGACCATTCACCATGGAAACAATGCCCAACTTGTCTTTATGATATACACGAACAGGTTGCACAACTATTTCTTTCTTCTTTTTGGGCAGATGACTAGGCCATTCGCCATGGAACAATGCCTAGTCGCCCTAAACTGTTTAATATCCAAAGATTTAGTATTTCTCTGACTTTGTTCTCAAAAAGAAAAAACAAATATGGGCAGGGGACTAAACCATTCACAGTAGAAACAATGTTCAGCTTGCCCAAACTATTTTCATTTATACTTTGTATTTTTCATTTTCTCTTCTTAATGATATGGCTTAACGCTGGACAATTCACAGTAGTAACAATGCCCAGTTGCCAGTTCACATGCAAATATACATAAAGTATTTTCCTTTATACTCAGTTTAAATTATGTGCGTGGTTTTCAGGATAAACCATTCACCATGGAAACAATGCTTAGCCTTAGACCAAAAATCCTCCCTCAGAATAAACACGAATTTAAACCCCTTCAATCAGGCAAACCCTCAGAGTTAACTAGGGTAACCAGACCATTCACAGTAGAAACAATGCCTGGTTCTCCAGAAAACAATCAAATAAACAAAGCGACCAGGCCATTCTCAGTAGAAACAATGTCTGGTCCTTCAGAAAACAGCCAAATAAACATAGCCCTGAGCCATTCACAGTAGAAACAATGCTCAGGCTTCAGTTGACCCTGTCAATCATAAGCAGTCGGCCTTGCTCCCACCTTCCCCCAGTTTATCCCTTTGTCTGCTTTCAACTAAAATAAAGAAGAAACATAGGCTTCACTTTCACACGTTCCTTCCATTCAGTCTGATTGGGTCCTGAAGAGAAAGCAAAACCATAGGGACAACCTCATGCATACAATAGTCATACTGCAGGGGGATAAACAAACATGGGTGGTAGTAGGTTGTACAGATGAAAATGGTTTACCTGAAGATTCCCTGCCTCCAGAACTCCTCCTAAGTTCCGGCAGAGCTCTCGCAATCGGTGGGTGGACTCCTCACAGAGTCTTGGCACGGCCCTACGGGTTGCAATCCCACCTTCCGCCTTCCTCTCAGGACCAGGGGACTAGACTTAGAGTAAGAAGGTCAGAAGAAGGGGTTTCAGACGCTCGAGATATAGGAAGGGTGCTCTCAGACTCGCGCGAGAGGGCCTTGTTACCTGGATACGCCTGAAGGCCCCGCAATGGCAGCCAAATATACTACGCTAGTCAACTCGCAACCAAACGGAGAAGGAACGACACTCTGACGAACCTCCAGGCCGCAGCGGTAACCCCTCTTTTTAAGATAAACTTCCTCCTTACGTCACAACAACTCACCTCCCAACTAACGCCGCCTCCATGCAGCTTGAGAAGGTTGGGTTTGGACTGCGCACATCCCCCTGTGCTCTTCTTAAGTGGTAGTATTGATAGTTAAGACCGCACTCTTAAATAACAATGCCACCTCCAAGTTGCCGCACTCACCCCCGCGCTCCCCCACCGTTCACAACAATACCCTTACGCAAGAGCTTAGACCATCCGTAGCTCAGGTAACACCGGTCATCAGACAGACCGGCATTTGACCCGTAGTCCCCGCGGCTTGTCTGCTGCAGCCTTGACCAGCAAACAGGGCCCTACATCGGCTAGTAAGAAGGCCTCTAGCTCCATGGCTGCTCCCCCGCCGTCCCTCCGAACAGGTAGGCTCCCTCTCCGCGGACCAGCTTGAATGGCGAAGTGAATCGGCCGAGTACAGGCCGACCGCAGGGTCTGACCCAATCTGCCGCCCTGTGCGCTCAACCGCAATGCCTAGCAACATGTATCCGCTGTTCAACCCAGTAATACGCAACAGCTCGCCCATTCTTCAGAAGCAGTTGTGCCAAATAGCCTGCCGACCAGCGGTCAGCACGGTCCGGTCACACCCTGAGTAAAAACCTGAGTTCTCGGGCGCTTCACAAGCCTTAGGTCGTAGGGGAACCCCTTGGACCTGGCCACGTTTGCAGACAATTCACACCACCAATCTAAGAATGGCCATGCACCACCACCACGTACACACGGACTGTCTCTTATACACATCTAGATGTGTATAAGAGACAGGTCACACCCTGAGTAAAAACCTGAGTTCTCGGGCGCTTCACAAGCCTTAGGTCGTAGGGGAACCCCTTGGACCTGGCCACGTTTGCAGACAATTCACACCACCAATCTAAGAATGGCCATGCACCACCACCACGTACACACGGATGCCGATTATGCAAGCCACTGTACTGCCCAGATAAGTGCCCTGCCTCGTTTCCCCTGTATGCATAGCCCATCGATCGATCATGGCCGGATATATGTGCAGGTGCCCCTTCCTTGCATACGGAGCTGCTCCCCGCTTGCCGGGTGAAAAGGTACCAGGTGCAGACCTCGTCAGTTTGCGGCGTCAATCCAGAGCGGAGCATCGACCGACAAAAAGTCTTCATCTCCGCAGTTGCCCTCACACCCGTTCCACCGTTCAGAGGAGCAAAATCGGAATGAACCTTCTACCGAAATCCAGGTAGGTTCATTCCTTGCCATACCCTCCCCCCTTTTCACCCTTCTTACGCGCCACCTCCCCTTCATCCGTTGCTAGCGGGCCCGACCCTTCATGCATTTGGCCCCAAAATACCGGCCGAAGACACGCTTTCCACCCCTTACCATCCCTGTTCCTTCTAATACACTTACTCGCCCCCTTGACTAGGTTCACTCATCGTGGGACGGGGAGATGTCGAACGCTGAAACATGAAGGGAGCCAGCTGCATCCGGGAACCGACGTGGGTAAGTTTCCCACCGTGCGCTCGTCTACTCCTACTTCGTTCACTTGGCTGAGAAGACTCAGAATGAATCTTCCGTCAACTCCAGGTAGGTTTATTCTTCCTTTTCGCAGCCCCTCCCGGTCTTCCTTTCTCCAATTCTACTAACCTCCCTCTCCCTCCTTCGCTACCTCCGGCCATGTCCGCGCAGTCCGTTTTCTACTAACCTCTAATTCTAATCATCTAACACCAAAATTGACCTCATATCCGACTTCACCAGGTCAGTTAACCCCTACCTACCTCGTTCTTTCACTCGATTCTACCAAGAATCGAGTGAAATCCCGWTTCTTCATTCCATTTTTTTCTTTCCCCCGCCATATCCCGGCGCAGCCCAAGCTTATCTAACTCTAATCTTACTAACCATCTTCCAAAACTGACATGACTATCTAACTCGCCTGCCTCAAAAACCCCCATTTTTGGTTTTTCCCCGCCCGGTTCTGATGAGAAACGCGCGAGTTACAGTTCTCCCCTCCCCATAGCCACACTCACCCCCGCCTCCGAATGCACCTGGGTGCGGATCCCGCCCAGGTTCATTCAGCTCACTTTGCTGCCCTGCCTTTGCCACTCCTGCCTCAACGCTTGTTGCTTGCCTGCGCAATTGCCCGATACTGCCCTTGCCGCTGCCCACTTCAGCGCCCGTTGTTGTTCTCCCTGTTACTACGCTCTGCCCAGCTGCACATGCGCCCTGCGCGACATACAGTCCAGGTTCATCTCCTCTCCTCCGAGCCTTCGTGCCCTTGGTATTAGCGCAGCGCCCGCCCCGTCGACTCCCTCGGTTGTTCCTCCGTCACCGGACTCGGCCCTCGCACCGTGCAGTAAGACTGCCCACCGCCTTCTACTACTTCGAATGAAGACTTGGGGGGAACCAACTACTAGGGCCTCGCTGAACTACTCTTGAAAAGCACAAAAGACAAGAATCATGGCCGTGTATTTTTCCATATTCTAGCTGAAGATTCACTCTCGTTTTGCAGACTTCGAGAGTAGTGCAACGAGGACCCTAGTCGGGTCCGCCAATCTTCCGCCCCCACACTCTCCGCCTTCGGCCCGGCCAGCCCGTCCGTTGTCGTGGAGTGCTGCCTAGTCAGCCCGTCCATTGTCGCGGAGTGCTGCCTGGTCAGCCCCGCTACCTCAGTTCTCCGCCCGCCTGCGCAGGCACCCGGCGCCCCTCCGAGTCCGAGTTCACGCTGCCTGCCTCCCCCATCGTTGCTGGCGCAGCGCCCGTTCTAGCTCCCCCATGCTACTGCCCGTTCGCTACTCTATCCACTCTGCCCCGCGGCTGCCCGGTGCGGCCCGATACAGCCCGACCGGACCCACGCCACGTCCGTCACCCACTAGTACCCATAGGGGGAGGAGACCGGAGGGGAGGCGCAGTGGCCGGCCCCTCCGGGAACCTCGGCCCTGATGCTAGCGGCTAACCCCTGGCCGGTGCCGCCCACCTGCCGTAGCAGGCATTACGCTTGCTGGCCGGCGCGGCTCCAGCTTGTTCCCTTTTTCGAGGATTGGGCGTGAGTGCGGCTGCTACGGGGTATCCTGCGAATACAACACACCCCCGCACGGCTCCGCTGCGCTTGAAATAAGGACAAATAATAACAAAATTAAAATAATGGCCACGAAAGTTCAAACTAGAGCCGCCCGGCAAGGGGTAAAAATATAAACGCCGCCCCTTGCCCTACCGCGCACCCCCACGGACCACAAAACCACGGGGGATAGCCCCTCCGGGCCCTCCGCACTATTCCAACACCCCTGTGTCGTCGCCGCTCAGCCTCGATCCCTGAATCTCCTTGGAGAAAATCCGATACTATAACCGATAGCACTAGGTCCAAGTCTGGGTTTAGCCCTGACGGACGTCTAAATAAACGGACACAGCGCGTCGCGCTGACCTGCCTTCAAAGTCACAATATTGTCGATGTCGTCCTCCGCCCGTACGCATAGGTCACCGGCAAGCGCAACAATCAACAAGCCATAATCCCTTTTATCCCTATTTAATCAGAAGAAAAATCTCGGCCGGCGATCACTCCGATTCTCCAATCACCAATAAATAAAAGATCACGCGCACCTCAAAAACCCGCGCGCCCACACACTCTCTATTCTAGCCAACCATCCTGTCAACGTAAATCACAGACGCAACCGCGCCTAGCACGGTATACTTAAACTTTGAACCGGAACTATTTCCTGTCAGTTGCACAAACCAGGGCGGATACCCTTGTAAGGGTATTCGCACCGACAGCGCCGCTGCCTCAGTTGCCGCAAAAGTAGCAGTGCCTCTCCCATGACCGTCATTATGACTATAACTATAACCGGCAACACCTCCACCCTTGCTGAGATGGTGGCTAAGGGAGCCTCCTCTCTCAGCCTCCATTTCAGACCTTCACTCTCCTCCTCCAGGCAACACTTCCTCTAGCAGTAGCAGCTCCCACCGGCAGCTCCTCCACGCCCCTCCTGGCTGTGCGTAGCTTCTCCCAGACCTCAGTCCACTCCTAAGCTCCTGAGTGTCACGTATCAAGCTTTAGGTCTCACTACGCGCCCATAGCCTCATGCTATGTCAAGCTGCTGCTCCGTTGTGCCTTTGCTTGGGTCCACCCCTTCCTAATATAATCATGGAGGTGGGGCACTCACATCACTTTAGTTATGGGTCCATATGTGCCTCTATCTGCCTTCACTTGAGCTGCTGAATCCCGAAATCACTTTGTGACTACCACTTGTCACTTTTCCTTGCTTCCTCTGCTGTCACTGTGGAATTAGAGTTGTTGTGAACCATAACTTTCATTGTCCAGCTTGCTTCACCTTGTGTATATATATACATGTCCCTCTGCAGGCTTGTACATCCTGTGATGATGGCTTCAAGCTGTCTCATCGGGCTCTGAACCCAAGTTCCAGAGCAGCCTCTCATTAAAAATGGGGGCAAGCTTAGTCCACATGGGTTTGAGCCCAAACAACCCTCATAGGGCTTCAATACAAGCCGGATAAGTCAAGCCCTTTGCTATCTGGAGGGCTGCCAATTCGGAGGCTTCAAAGCCTTAAAGCCTCAGTCTGCTGCTCGAGGCAAGAGTCATAGCCAGACCTTAAAAAGGCCTGATGCTACACTCACTTACTGTGGTTATGGGTTGAAGAATTCCCAGCCACGGTCTTTCTTTACGTTTTTTTTTTTTTTTTTTTTTTTTTTTTTTTACACCGTGGTCTCCCACATTAAAAATAGGCAGCCAAATCGCTACAGTTAACTCCTGGACAGCCATAGGCTGCCTTTTTTCCGTCTGGCACCCGTTCTGAGGGGTGCCAGCTCAGTGCTAAGGCTGAGGGGGGAAGAACAACTCGTGATAATCACGAGCTAAAATCCAACAGGCTCAGAGCGGGATGCAAAAAGTACCCCGACTCTGGCGATTTTTAATTAAAATGTCGTCAAATAAAAAAATCTGAAAACATTCGTGCACGTGGCATAGGTTCCCACCTACTCAGAGAAAAAATTTCAGAGCCAACAAAAATCATTTACGTCACCAAAAAAATATACGCACAAACTGCAAAATACAGATTTTCTCAAAATCTTGATCCCACTTTTTCATTTTCTTTTTCTTTTTTCTTTTCCCTTTTTGCCCATTGGCCTAACAGTGCCCTTTGGAAGGCTGTGGCTCCAAGGCACAGCCATGAACTGTTGAAATGCAGACCAGAGTCGAAATCCAAATGGATTCAGGGCATGGCGGGGCTGTGCAACCTCACGAGAAATGACCCTCACCACCCTACTCACCAGATGTGCAAAATGGAAACGAGTTCCCCCCTTTCCCACGGGAAGACGCAGTGCCTCATCAAGCCGCGAGGCTGCTGCTATTTCAAATGGTAAGGGATAAAATTTCAGAAAACAAAAAATCAGTAACACAAAAAATTCATAAAAGAGGTTAGGGCTGACGCTCGTGAAAACGGACACCTCCCCTACCTGCCTTTGAGTTACAGCTCCCGACCTCTTATAAACGCGCCATGCGGCAACAGCAAACCACTCCGAACTCGTGGCCACCTAATCGGGTAGGCCTCGGCATCAGTCCGTCGGCCCTTTGGCTCGCAGTCAACCCCCGCAGGCCCAAGAAAAAAAGAAAAAAGAAAAAAAAAACCCTCTTATTTCTCCTGTGTCGCGGCCCTATACCCGACGCATCCCTCATTTTAGCATTCTTAAACCCAAAATCGCACGGCTTACTCTAGGTAGAATAGGTCTAGTTCTACCACTTCCATGTTCACACGCCTCTCCGGCTTCGACAAGAGCGAGCACTGCCAATCACTTTCGTTATTCCCGGACGCCACACGCGTCCGGATTAAAGTTCGAAAACTTTTAGTATCTCAATCATAGGTCAAGTCATAATAAACTTTTGACAAGCGTCAGTCTCATCAAGTCTTTGAATTCAACAAAAGAGTCGGACAACGTCCTTCGTTCAAAACCCCCGGCAAATACCCTTGTCAGGGTATTTGCCCCGACAACGGTATTGACCGCTCGCGTTAATAAACGCGTTTCGTCCCACACATGCGACACCTCCCACTTACCTGGGTGCCACGTCAGCACCTCACAACAGATTGCGATGAAGGAGTATGCCCCGATACCAAATTGTAATGAACCCAGTCTGGCAGATACTCATCATACGTCAAAGCATAAGTCGTATCAGATTTTCACAAAGTCTCCAGTTAACGTGAAGTGATATCTGAAACAGTATCTCGTTACCAATAGATGAAGAGAGTTGAGGGGGAATAGACATAGGAGAGGGTGGAAGAGATAAACAATGATCACACAAGAGTAATACAATCAAAACCCACTTCTTCTCCAGGCTTCCTATCACTTCCACGTCATCAACCAATATACGATAACAAGTATGATAAGTCCTGATCACACATAAGTGCCACGTGACACTCTTATCTCGTGAAGACCATGAAAACAATAGCAGAATACAGTAACGACGCCAACCTCAGGTGAGTACCAAATCCCAATCATCAACAGATCCCGATCTCTCTCCTTGTCGCAACCAGTCACCTCATGTAGACAGTGTGGCCAATGCCATGTCAGATGTAGAGACAAGTGGCATGCACCACATCATCAATGAAGATAGGTGGCAGCGCCGCATCAGCAACACAATGTAGACAGGTGACATGCGCCACATCAGCAATGTAGACAAGTGGCATGCGCCACATCAGCAATGTAGACAAGTGGCATGCGCCACATCAGCAATGTAGACAAGTGGCATGTGCCATATCAACAGGATAAACAGGTGGTGGCACATCAGCAATGTCTGATGCAGAGAACAAAAAACGTCAGCATGCTGCCACAGTTCCGCGTCGTCGTCCACAGTGCCTGCGCACAACCAGCGTCGAGCCAGCGTCAATGCCAGCGTCCAGTCAGAGTCGAGCCAGCGTCAAAGCAGCATAGCAAGACTGAAATGTTGACCACCCGGAGACCAAACCTTATGTAGTATTTGACGAGGCTGTCTGGCCTCTGGTCCCCATCTAATAGTCGTACAAATTGACTCACCGCCGAGGGTCTAGATTGTGTACAGTTGGAAACTTCACCTTGGTCTTGATGCTGTCGGGGTACCTGCATACGAACAAGTGTGTGCGTCTGACCGACGGTTTGGGCTGGGTACACTTTGACTTTGACTGTTGGGTGCCCGACAGTTGACCTTGGTCAACTGTCACTCGTCCAGGCCCTGAGTCTCTACGTGGGGTTCTATTTCCCCCCTTCGGCCTGGGTCTGAGTGCGGCCTGCCAAGGCCCCTAGAGTATGCCCCCGCGGAGCAGAAGATCACCCTTCCCTCATGTCCCACCCCTCCAGGTGAAACACCTCTCAACCTCCCACCTTGCTGAATTTAGCACGTCCCTTTGTCCTCTCTCCCAACCGCCTTAGCTGATCCAACCCAAATCAGCCTGGCCCAAAAGAGAACAAGCCCACAAACCGCCCCTACCCTCTCAAGGATCACACCTCCCACCTTGCATAACCCTCGCAGGAAGGGGCTCCAACCCTAAAGAAGAGAGTTCAATCGGCACCTATGAACCCAAATCCTATGATATCACAGCCACAGACTCAATTATGACCTATTTTTAAAATTCCTAAAACATACAGAATCAAGTATCAAATCAAAAGTCAAATCAAATACCGAATTCAAAATAGAAGAGAGTAAACTTAAGCATACTAATATAGAGAATTTAAAAATTGGATCAATTTTGAATATCAATTAGACATCAAGCTCACTTTGAGAAGCCTTTGGTAATCAGACTTGGTGATATTCATTGGAATCAGAGCGACATTCTGCTTTGCGGATTCCAGGTTCGGAATCTTACTCAGAAAAAAGTTTCCGGATCTTTATTTGGAAATACAAGAACGGAATCGGAACCGACTATGCTATGAAGAAGAAATCCTGGAAACGAATCTTGAAAACCTAATCCGAAAAACTAATCTAAAGAATCAAGATCGATCATCGTTATGCAAAGTCAAAACAAAAAAAAAAAGAGAATCCAGGTATAGGGCAGGGCAGAACGTGTGCATCCAGCGAGAATATGCCCTTATCAAAGCGGACAATAATATTACACCCTCCGCACGTCTCCGCCTGGCGCGCTTAATCTATCTGCGTTAAATCCTCCATCAACACTGCCTGACGCTTGCATGTCGCTCGTAGCTGACAAATCCCGTCACAGATCTTCCTTATTTCCAGCTTCCTTCTCCATCAGCACCCTCCCCTGCCCTCATAAGAAAAGAAATCATCACAAAAAAATTTGGTTGATTTTGAGACCAAGACTCAGATGACCAAGCAGAAATCGTATGAACGCAATCGAAGAAGCCCTGCAACTCATGTCTGCCAATAGAGAATTCCTCACAAAGCATCCTCCGCCTCCCCTCCAAAACACCCTCGAACCTAACCCTAACCACCTTCGGAAGAGAAACATCCAGCCTCCCTCCACATGCTAGCGACGGCGGCCTCAACTGCCGCCTATAATCTCGATGCTAGCAACAAAAGCATAACTGGCCATCCACAACCTAACAGGCTAATGGATGGTGTGGTAGCGCCTCGTCGGACCCGTCGACAAGCAACCACAGAAGATTCAAGCCCTTAGACAGTGCAATTGAAGGAAGGCGGAAGAATAGTTTACACCCACGAACCCTCATATGACGTCATCGCTAAAGCTCCTCTTCGCAGCGCCATCACCATCCGCCACACGATCTCGTCAAGGTTGTGTCATCCGAGGAATCTTTGCTGGACCAACCCGGCGGCGCAGTGCCCCCGGTAGCGCTGCGCCCCCCCCTCCTTCAGTACTGCTCAGTCAATCCCGTCATGAGAAATTGTAATTAATTTACACTGACTCGATTTATGGTTCGATGTGCACTTGAGGAAACCCTTGAACAGGCTGCACTTGAAACCGAACTCCATGGCTTGACCAATCCGGGACCAGGATCGCCTGCTGGAAAACAAGAAAAACGAAAACAAGGCCCCACTTGGAGTGTTGGCGGTATCTGCTCGCACTTGCACTCAAGGTACCTCCGGGAGGTGACTTGAATTCAAGGGCTATTTTGGCAGTGTCGCCCTTGAGTTTCAAGGGTGCACCCTTGGGACACAAAAAAGTGAAAACAAAGCGCGTCACTCTAAAAGGGGGGGGGAGGGGGACGATGATTTTTCGCTTCGCTCTTGAACTCAAGTGGTGTGGAACGAGGTCCATAGCAACTCGGGCTCGTTCGTTTTCTCTTCAACCTTTTGGCTCCGCGTGGCTTTTCCGGGCCGGTTCCTTCTTGTGGACCCTAAAGTTTAGGCCTCACCTTTTTTGGATTCTCCAGGGCTTCCCATATGTTCGGGTTCGGTGTGGCAGTAGACAAAACCGTTTTGTTTTCCCCTTTTTTCAGAGTTTTTTGGGTCCGTGGAACGTACGTGTATGATGAGGTCCACTTAGCTGTCGGAAAGCGTCAATGCTGTATAGAGGAGCGGGCCCAGACATTGCGCCCAATTTCCCTGTTTTCCTTTTCTTTTCTTTTGATTCCCTGTTTTTCTCCTTGCTGCGCTTTTTTTTTTGTCCCTTTCTTCCAAATTGTAGGTTTTGCTAACTTTTACTGATATGAGTGGAGTTTGAACTTGGGTCTGTATTTCAGCAGTTCGTGGGTGTACTGAATGACTAGTAGTAGTATGAGCAACACACAGCATGCAGTGCAAGCACTACGCCAAGACTAATACAAGACAAGCATGACAAAGGAGACAGGTACAACACCCGAGAGCATCAATTCGAAAGATAAACGATAAAGCACAATGAAAAGTCGGCGCGCAGTGCCATAACCATGAAGCACTGCTGATGGACTACCCTACAAGCGTTTCGTCCCAGCCGTCAGAACGCTGGCCATCATCAGGGGCGTGCATGGGTGTACTGACCGAGCCAGGTCAGTTCTTTGCTCCCCTTTTGTCATCGTGCACCGGGCCAAGCCGTTGCTCCCCTTTTTTTGTTCTGTTCTTGGCTGGGCAAGCCTGACATGCCTTTAGGGCAAGGCTACCAGCCGGGCCGCCTGGGTGACCTTGTCTATCCGAGCAGCCCGGCCGTCCAAGGACAAAAAAAAAAAAAAAAAAAAAAAAAAAAAAAAACAATCTGGAAAAAAACTGTTTTATACTTATTGTTCCTTTGGGAAAATTGCATCTGTACCCCACTAAAAGATGGGGAACACCCTCTATACCCAGTACCAGCACCCAACTTGCATCTATACCCGGACCCTGTTCAACTTTGCGTAGTACCGGGCTTTTCCCCAGTGCGAAATTGTAGGCATACTCGGTCCAGCAGGCCCTCAGTTCCCAACAACGAAATTATGCCCATGGCCAGCAACGGGCTGGAAAAATTGCGGGTGTACCCACAGCCAGGGTCAGGCCTTGGATGGCAGACCACAACATTATGCTCATGCCCACCATGTGGACGGTTGCGCCCCAGCGGCTGCTGGGTATGAGCATAATTTCAGCCATTCGGTAGTAGGGTATATGAATAATTTGTCCAGTCCACCTCAGTCCCGGGTATGCCCATAATTTTGCCTGGGTATGTCCATAATTTGTGCATTCCAGTAGTTGGTTATAACTGCAATTTTGCAGTACCAACCTGTGTCCACCTTTTTTTTTTTTTTTTGTGAAAAGCCCTGGGTGTTGTATAGGCCAAGGACCACACTCGCAGTGATTGCTGGCAGCGGCAGCCAATGATTGTCCTGACAAACCACCTACCCTACCCATCCCCACGTTAATACTCCCAGTGTGACCAGCATCGTTGGCGCTGGGACTGGGTATAGCGAGCTATTCCCATCCAGAAGTGGGGTACAGATGCAATTTTCCCTTTTCCTTTTGAATTTGGATTTCCGGGATTGGGACATTGGAGTCGGGATTTCTTCGCTCTTTTTAGGGTTTCGTGTTGATCGAGCTACTTTGCAATGTTGTGGTCAGTGACCTGCTTGGCAAGTGTGCCTTGCTCATCCCGACACCCCCGGCCAATGATGTAAGGGACGTTGGGCCCCTTTCCCAGCATATTAAAATGTGACTTTTTTTTTTTGGGTGGGGGGGGAAAGGAATCTTTACCAAATTTAAAAAAGGAGTAACTTCAGCAGAGTCGCAAAAAAGAAATATAAATTATAATTGCACTTTTATTTTGGGCCGGCCAGGCAAGTGGTCCCTGGCCACTCTGGTAGCCTAGCTTTAGGGCATATACTGACAACGCGATTCTTTCTGGATGCAATTCCAATCAGGCACATCCGGGACTGGTCGCGGTTACAGACAACCAGGAACCTCTTTTTTTTTTTTTTTTTAAGGGCCCAGTGCTCAAGGCTCCAATTATGAGATTTGATTACAACACTTATACGCACTCCTCTTCCCATTAGAGCTGGAAGAGCCTCAGCCACTGCTCCCCTGGAGACAGCTTCCCTGTATAACACGAATATAGCATAGTCACGGACCATTGATTGCTTCCCCAGTGAGGAAGGATTAACCCCGTTGTGTGCAGAATCAATCTCTGCCCTACGAGACTCCTCAATTATCCCTACTTCAATCTTCTGCACGGTGAGGAGTAGGGGAGATACAAATAGGGCAAAGAGAGTGATAACAGGGCCAGAAAGTTTTTTGTTTTTTTGCTTTTTTTTTGTTGAAATAAGGCCCTTGTGCAAGGCCTCTATCCTGGTGGTGGTAAGAGAACCACCGGGATTGAGGCTTTGCCTGGCGGGCCGCTCCATCTATCGGTGGGGAGCGTCACCTGCTGGAAACCGGGTCCAGCGTCCCTTAAATAACACATTGACATACAATAGATCATTAGACGCGACGCCATTGCTGGAAACCGGGTCCAGCGTCCCATATCAGGTCAATTCTGCCAACCAATCCTGCAGCCGGGCCGGGTAATGGGCGGGGGCACTGGGGGGCACCAGTGTAATCTCGCTCCTATCCCTAGCCCCTGCCAACCGTCGACTAACCTCAGGGCGTCTGTTGTATTCATCTGCTGAGCATGATTGAGAATGTGCTTGAACAGGGCAAGGGCGAACAGCAAAAGACAGAAAAATGTATCCGTCTGCTGAGCCTCTACTGAACATGACTGAGAATGTGCTGAACGAGGCAGGGAAAGACAGCAGAACAGCAGAGAACAGCAGAAAACAGCAGAAAAACAGAAAAACAGCAGAAAGTAGAAAAAGCAAAAAAGCAGAAAAAAGTAGACAGAGTAGAGTCTGCTGAGAGTATACTGAGTGTATACTGTGAGCTGCGACAAGCTGTGACCAACTCGATCCAATCCACCCGGCATCCCGGCTCATGAAAGTGACAGTACTTCTACCAAGGACAACGGGTGGGGGGGGAAGGGGTCTGCGAAGTCCTAGGCTGGTCGTAGCGGGTCGCCGGGGTCTACCTTGATCCAGTCGTGAGAAATCAACTGATAATCTCTTACCATTTCCGCCCGGGGTTCCTCCTGTGATTCCCTTCCAGTCCGACGATTCCCAGTCCATTTTACCTCAGCTACCCAACCCTCCCATCCCCCTCCCAGCCAGTCCTTGCTGAAACAGGAGATAATCCTGATCATGTCCCCCCAGGTATGGGATTGATCAAGCTTGTCTTTAGCTGCCTTCCATTGGGTCGCAATATCATGTTGGACCAATGTTCGTATTGTTCCATAACTTCTCCGTCCTCTACCCGCGCCCCCTCTACCTCGAGGATACATCGTTTCCTCATATGGTCCATAGGACCAGAAAGTTTAAAGTAGTTCCTCAGTAATTGTGGAGCTTCCCCTTAACAACAGTAGTTAACACAGATGCAAACCAAAGGGGAGCCCACTAATTGGGAGAAAATTCAAACCCATAAACTTCTAAGTGTGAGCATGCCCCACAAATAAGAAGATTAGCATGTTCCCTGTGTGACTGAGTGCTTACTCACACTAGGAAGGTCTGGCTCAGTTGATGCACACATGAACCTGTTGAAAAACAGACGTGAGTTCGAATCCGGCCACCACCAGAACAAAATAATTCTGAATTACAAAGGATCCAAAGGCCTGCTGACTGATACCTTGCCAATGCTGCCCCGAATACTACGCATCCCTCATGTCCTACAACAAACCCCCTTACTGTCACCCGGGCCTGATAATGGCTGTCCATGGGGCGGGGTGGCCTCCGCCCTGGGCCATGGCTTCCATGGTATTTGGGCTGTTCCATCGAGGTCACGGATTTGACGGTGTGTGTCAATCCTTATGTCCGTGAATGTCCATATCAGCTGGTCTCTGGTCGCTGGTTCCGACACTGTGGCCATATCCAATTTCAGTGTTTTCCATGCGCACTGGCTTCTGCATTTTCTTAGTTCGATTATTTCGTCTTGCTTGTCGAAATCCAAAGGCGTGCTCCCCCATCGGCGGCGTCACACACCGCAACCCCGTCTCCCAACCCTTCTCTCTCCATGGTCCTCTCTGGTACCCCCTTGGACTTAAAGGTATGCTAATTAAACCGCCAGTGCCCCGCCCAGCTATTTTTCAGAGTCGTCAGCACATACACCACCACAACTTTAGGGCCCAAGCGGCCCTTGATAAATTTCATCCGCAGCCTTTGTCGAGTTTGCCCCTACGAGAGTCGCGGTGAGGGGCCCACGACCAACGTATGGGCAGGGTACTGGTGGTTTAAAGCACTATCCCTCTAACTTTCCCCAGTTCCCATTGCATTATGCAGTTGTTGTTTCTCTCTCTCTCTCTCTCTCTCTCTCTCTCTCTCTCTCTCTCTCTCTCTCCCTCTCTCTCTCTCTCTCTCACGCNCTCTCTCTCTCTCTCTCTCTCTCTCTCTCTCTCTCTCTCTCTCTCTCTCTCTCTCTCTCTCTCTCTCTCTCTCTCTCCCCCTCCCCCTCCCCAAAGGGTGACGGCCTCTTTTACCCTGCGTGAAGAAAATGGAACAGGGCGGTATTCATTTAGGATGGCAGTTGGGCCAAATGGCGCAGGATGAGGTAAGGGAAGGGTGTAGGTATTGCAAAAAAGAGGACGCTGTACGGCATACAGGGGCCAAAAGCCTGCTCAGTACTACGAGACTTTGGGCAGGACGAATGGGGCTCTAGGATATACAAGCGTTGTGAGAACTTGTGACCCAAATGGTCCAAGTTATGCCTTACCCTTTCTAGCTCAACACCATTTTCAAATTCTGCAGCTATCATCTTCAGATTCCGTTACAGAAAAGGAGGCTGGGGCCCTTTTCCACCCAAGAAAGCTTCGTTTTTTTGGGGGGGTAACTACCGCCTTCCCCCGAACATGATGCACCCTAAAAATGAATGTATACAAGCTATATTTCCGGCCAGATACAGCCAAAATGAGGGTGCGTTGTGTTCGGGGGAAGACGGTAGGGCGCAGTCACGAAAACAGTTTCTAAATGCATTTTTCAAACTCGGTGTCAGCAGTCTAGTCAGGGCCCGAGTTTCAAATGCAGTCGAAACTCCGCTTTGCAGGAAAGTCGCACCGCGGAGTTTGTAACTGCAGTTCAGTCAGGCACGTGGCTGTTCTTTTGTGTTTTTAGAGAAAACTACGGCGCAGTCAGGGTTTGAGTTTGTAATTGCACTCGAGGCAAAAGGGCCTGTAATGGTGAATGTATATGACCTACGTTTCGGGTCCGGTGGGGTCACGTAGGGGTGTGTTGTATTCGCGGGATTGTTTAAAGTGCAATTACAAACTGTTTTCGTGACCACGCCGAGGTTACCCCTTGTTTTTATCTCGGGCGTGGCCGAGGCATCTCGGCCATGGCCCCGCCATGGGACGAGATGCTTTTTTTTTTTTTCCCTCTGGCGTGGCCGAGCCACACAAAGACATTACCAAAACAAGAACAAGAAGAACAACAACAACAATAACAACTCGGCCATGGCCATGCTCTTTTTGTAACTGCAGTTACGAACTCCGCAGTGCGACTTTTCTTGACAGCGGAGTTTCAACTGCATTTGAAACTCTGGCCCTCTGTCCAGTTGATGTAGCTCAGTGGTTAGAGCACCGGTTGGAAATGCGCATTGTGGTATAAGGTTATGGGTTCAAATCTGCAGCCTTGCGCATGGACACCGGCAGGGAATTAGAATGACGCACGGCTGGACATACAGTATCCTCTAACCACTACATGGTTATGATTACAGACCCTGCCTGTATTTGTCAGGGGATCAAGTCCTGGGTGTTGTATGCTGGTTCTGGTTTCTGCAGGGCTTGCTCGGGGTGTTGGTCTTGGTCGTTCGATTCTCCTCCCCTGTCTGATATACCACACACATGTGCTATTTCCGATTGTTGTGCATACGGTTGAGTCTTCCAGCTACATTTCACAGGTCACGGGTTCGAGCTTGGTCACAGACTTTGGGGGGGTCTGTCCAGTCTGGCCCGTATACATGGTATTCTCAACACACATATAGTGCTGACATATGGCCTTCGGCCCCATATATGATTCATACAGCCTTCGGGTATACAACTGGCTTCTGGATATATACACATACATCATAAATAGCCTACATCCATGGCTTCCTGAGCACATACATATGGCCTAAGGGCTTACACTGAGCACATACATATGGCCTAGGGGCTTACATGCATCTACAGTTAGACTGGGGGAGAGGTAGAATAGACTTGGACTCT
>BFEA01000700.1:478477-492399 GCA_003427395.1 Chara braunii | reverse complement strand
AAAAAAAAAAAAAAAAAAACCTCTGGGGACTAGATCAATTGATTCTGTTGCAAAGGGTTCGGAAAAGGGGTTGGATGCGCAGTGGCTGTAAATGTCGGACTACTACTACTACTCCGAAGCATCCACCACACAGCCCAACACTTCGCCTGTCCCTTTCAGCGACAACCTTATCCATACCACTTCATTCCTGATTTGCTGCGCACACAAGATATATGGCATTTCTGACCGTAACACATCTGAACATCATGGGATTACGGCAGCCTGTCGTACACTCCCCAAGAAAAAAGATTAGGACGCATCTAAGCATCATTCATCATGGGATGACAGCATTCTTCCAGCCCCCACGAAGAAAAAATAAAATTTAGGAAATTCCCAAAGACAATATTCCGAGATATACTGTTGCCTAGAGCTGTGCACACAAGTTCAACTGACTACCTCCCTCCTCCCCGAGCTGTTCCACGATCCCAATTGACTACCTACCTTCTCCCCGAGCTGTTCCGCAATCCCAAGACAGCAGCACACCCATTGCCTTGCCCCCACAGCGAAGCCAGGCGGAAGGAAAACTCAGCAATATTCACAAAAATGCCAGATCCAGTACAGTGCGACATTTCCAAGTGCATGACAGAGCAAAAGAAAAAAAATAAGAAAAATATAGCAAGCCGCCACTCACCTCCCTGCAAAGTAAATATGCACCCCGTCTCCGGCCAGTCTCCTCGACACGTGTGATCAAATCCTCGAGAAAAATAGCCAGCCACCACTCACCTGTGAAAGGATTCGTGCTGCAGACACCCCAGTCCCAGTCCCAGGGTCCCGATCGAATCCCAAGTCCCAGGGCCGTCCGGTAGGGTAGGCCGTAGTGGCCAGAGGCGAAAAGTGTCGTAGTCGGTCCGTGTCAGTACCGAAACATCGTAGGTCGGTAGGAGTCCGTCCGGTACCCGACAAGAAAGAACAGTCCAGAAGCGTCCAGTCCAGTCCGACAGTCCCCTGTCCAATTTTGCAGCATGTCCCAGGAATGTCCGGAAGCTACCGGACCGACAAAATGATTGCAGCAGACAGGCCGCGGCCGACCGGCACCGGTCTTTAGCGGGCCAAGCCAAGCCAAGCCCAGCGAAGCCAAGTCCTATATTTAGCTGCTACAGTGCAGCGGCTCATCACTTCTTCAGTTGTGAGATGTGAAAGCGCTGCCGCTGCTTGTGCGTCAAGGCAACTTGGGCAGGGTGCGCCCGATGAAGGAAGAGGGCGCTTGAGAGATACTCCATAGCTAGGCTAGCGGTAGAGCAGGAGGACGGCGGCCATAGCCACCAAGGTGTAAGCTACCTGAGTGGGTGTATCCAGGGTAACGATCTAGGGTACGGAGAAAAGAGGGAGTGAGGCAGAGCCAGTCAAGTCAGAGAGAGAGAGGAGAGGGGAGAAGCCAGAGCAGCTATCTGGTTGAGATCCGTTGTGGGTGTGTGTGCGGCAGAGCCCTGGGAGACGAACATTCTTGTATATTGATAATAATATTGGAGACGACATCTTCAAGTGTTGATTGTATCTCGATCTGGCTTCGCACGTGTGAACTCTCGTGTGAATGTTCATTGATGTATGCGAGGTTGGACTTGACGAGTACTTGGTTCATTTCACCTGCCTGCAAAGTAAACATGCAGCCTGTCTCTGTCTCCGCCCAGCCTCCTCTACACATGAGATCAAATCCTTGAGAAAAATGGCCATCCACCACTCTCCTGCCCGCAAAGTAAATATGCAGCCCGTGTCTCTGCCCAGCCTCCTCTACACATGTAATCAAATCCTTATCGACCTACCATCCCCCGAATAATCCAGCTGGAATCTGTCGCAGACATCAGAAAACTACAACACGGACCTGCACGGAACATTCTTCTCTCCTTTCTCAGGCTCTCTGCAACACCAAGATCTCTGACAAAGTAAATAATAAAAGTTTATGAAACTCACTGTTTCTTTTTTCGGACCTCTGGGCCATAAATTTGATAACAAGAAGAGGACTATGTGCGGCACATTCACTTTGCCTTCCACACAGCGACGACTTCGAGTTTACCTCATTAAGTCCAATACACCTGAAGCGCACTGCAGACTCAATCTTCTCGTACGACCTAACACACCTGAAGCGCACTGCAGACTCAATCTTCACGTGCGACCTTCAGAGTGGTTCTACCCGCCAGGCACACTCGATATTCTGCAGAAACTTGGCACATCTCTTCGGAATGGTTCTACCCACCAGGCACTCTATATTCTGCAGAAACAAGGCACATCTCTTCGGCACATAATCTGGCTGGACTCGTCCCCGCTTCGAGGCGCACCAAAACAACAACATTCATCCAACCAACCGTAATTGCCTTCGAAAACAGTGAAAATTGGGCTTAGAATATCATATAGAAGAGAGCGCATATAAAGAGACTGTACTTACTTGAGGTAAAGAGAGCAATACATAGATGCCTCTGAATTCAGCATAACCTGTGTCAAAAGACTCGAAAGAGTCAAAACATATGCCTACAATTAGTAGTAGTGGTAGGTAGGCAAGTGCGCGGTGAAATTGAGACAAGAATACAGCTTTAAAAAAAAAATAAAAAAAAATCAAGATCCCATACATATCGTATATCATCCACCCCATCAATCGTAAACGTGAAGTTCGTGAACACCATTTACATTACACAGACCTCTCTGAAACACAAAGGCCGCTTCCAACAAAGGTGCTCCCTCCACAATGAGGATTATAAAAACACCAAGGTACCTGGCCACACTGAACGCCCAGATACCTTCAACAGAACGCGCCTCCAAAAGGAATTCCACAGAAGGCTTAGTAAAACACCAATACACAGAAGGCTAATGCGAGAGTGCGCACCCATTTGCAGGAGAAGAGGGGTTCGGACCCCCTTACCTTACATTTGCAGGGCCCGATTCCAAGAAAATCGGCAGCGGAGATTATCGTTGATCATCCTTGTTTCCAAAAAACTACACGTAACACAAATATATACTAAGCGGTCGGCAAACAGAGGCTAATACTTGTCTAGCATATATTATTTACGAATAAAAAACGTTTTTCAACGTTTCACCCCGACTGCCACAGAAAGCACAAAAACCATCCCAAAGAACCAATTACCCCATCGTACACTTCCGCGCGAACCGACAAGCAAAAACAATCCAAGTCCGTCCCTTTCTTAGACAAACTCGGCAAATGCAACAAGAGCCTCTGAAGCAGGGAATTCATCAGCACAAACAGCCAGCAGACCAAGCTTGCTGCCTGTGCTGTGCCACTGGGTGTGGCTGCAACAAACCCACCCACCAAAGTCTTCCCCCTGCCCTCTCCTAGCCAGCCATATCCAAAGAACACACTAGAGACTTTGTGTGCGTGAATTTAATTCTGTTCAGACCTACCGAGAAAAAAAATTGCAGATCAAGATCCAGCGTGGAACAACCAACGGGATTGTCTTGATCTCGCAGATTAACAGCAATAAGAAAAGAGTACCGCCGTAGGCCCGCAGTAATCAAGGTTTTCTACCTGAGCATCGTTCGTGACACAACACGATCGAAATCCAGTTACGTCATCGCAGTGACAGTGTGCAAAAGCGACCCAGCCCCACATGCTTCAAGATTTGCTGATGCCGCTCTGACCGCTATACATACTGTCCGACATTCCACATGGTCCATTGACTAAGCGAACAGCTGCTTCCATCAGGACACATGGTCGATGCAGCAAACGCTCAGCTTACCCACACCGGTGATAGGGGTACCAACCCATTCATGGTTCGCTGGAATCCGTCGGAAACCCAGCAACTGCACAGGCTGTGCTTGCTGTGGGAGGCACTGCCGGCGCTTATGCAGCCAGCCAAGATGTGACTTAGTCGCAGAATGTCGCCGTCTTCCACCAGAATGATCCACAAAGACAGCCCCACTTTAGGCACAAAAATGCCAATCGAGCAATGAACAATTCTGCCAAACCAGCCCAAATTCATCCGGTCCTACCTCCGCCTTTGCTGATCCGGTCCTACCTCCGCCTTTGCTGAGGCTCAGTGCCACGCATCATGTTGAGGAATTCCTCATAATTAATTTTACCATCCTGGAAAAGGAGACAACGGGGGGTCGATCGAGTCGTCAGCACCAACAAGTCGCGACAACAACACCACAGCGCAATTCCACGACCCAAGCACAATGCAGTTTTTTGAGTAAGCGGACTTATTTAAGAGCTTGCCGAAGCAAATCAATGCAGCAACGAGAGAGCTTCTTTCCAATCCAAGAGCAATGCGTAATACGCTTTTGACTGGTAAATACTTTGTCCCACATATTACACAACGCATCGAGGATCCCTCCATAACAGCTGGGGACTTGGAAAGAATCGAATATGTACATGGACGTAGATGAAACATGTCAGCAGCCCTGCCCCACAGGAGCCCCCCCTCAACACAAGCAGGCATAGTGATATTGCCTACTCGTTACGACCACATTTTTGCTTGCTCCTGACCTGCAGCCTACCCCACAGAAACCCTCTGCGCACAAGAAGGCATACGCATATTCCTTACCATGACCATTTTTGCTCGCTGCTGACACAGGACCAGACAGCGAGAGACAGCGCGAGAGAGAGAGAGAGNGAGAGAGAGAGAGAGAGAGAGAGAGAGAGAGAGAGAGAGAGAGAGAGAGAGAAGAGCAGAGCCTGGGGAAGTTGAGGAAAGAGGAGAGAGGGATACGGTAGAGCAGAGAAAAGGGACGGGAATGCAGATATGGAGACAGATGGACTTACATAGAGAGAGAGATGGAAGAGATGAAGAGAGATTGAGAGATGAAGAGAGAAGAGAGAGATGAGAGACGGAGAGAGATGGAGACAGATGGACACCGACAGAGAGGACAAAGATGAACAGAGATGAAGAGATGGAGAGAGACGGGATCCCACCCACATCATCTGATAAAACATCCCCCCCCCCTCCTCCCCCGCCTTAAAGCCCCCAACCAATGAAAAGTCCATTCGGCTCCATTGGCTATTCATTTTCATTTTTCTTTTCGCGGCTGGCCATTTGGTGTCCACTCTATGGATTGGTTGACAAGTTTCGCTGAAACATATTTTGACATCTTTCACGAAGACCATGAGCAAACCCCCCTGCAATTTAGGCCTCTCTGATAACCACTTTTCAGACATGAAAACACCTGCATTCAGGATACCAGAGATCTGATCAGAATGTGTCACACTCCAAAAAACTCCACAAAGGTGTAATAGGTCCCAAGAGCAACTCACTCTATCTGTGTCACACTCTTGAACAATCTGCTTAATCTCACTCTTATCGCCCATCTTGTTCTCCAGCAGCACAGCCTCTAGCTCGTCAACGGTGATAAATCTGTCGGCAAGTTGACAGAAACAAAGCAAACAATTTAAATTTGAAACCACTGTAATAAACGGTACAGTCCCTGCACAAGGATGACATTCTTCTAAAAAAAAAAAAAAAATAATACTAATAACACTAATAATACTTAATTATACTAATAATAATAATTTAATAATTTAATAAATAAACCACTGTCATATGCAGCTTACCTCGATCAAAGGCCAGCTCACTTTGAAAACACCGATGACAAGGCGGTGGCTAAAAGAGAGGTCCTCGTTCTCGTGATCCCATCACCAAACCGCAAGTACTTTTCCGTCGAATTTTCTGCAATGTCCCCATGCAGTCTCCCTGTCTGACTGGAGGCATGGACCTGCCATTTCTTGCTGTATCCATTCGCTCGCAAAACGATCGCGTTCGTGACCTGTTTCGGCACTCTCCGTGCCTGGCTGGATGCATGGCCCTGCCGTTTCCTGCGCAATCCTTTCGGGCAAAACGGCCGCGTTCATAACCGTTTTTTTTTTTGCGCGGATACTTTGAACGCAAAACAGTGGGTCAGTACATTCTGTCAGATGCGGAGCCGGCACGGCCGAGCCATAGAAAAATGGCTGGGAGAGGTACTGGTCCTATGACGCTGGCGACGGCAACAACAGCAAACAGTACACTACCGTCTTCTCCCGAACATAACGCACCCTAAAAATGAATGTATACAAGCCATATTTCCGGCAAGATACAGCCAAAATGAGGGTGCGTTGTGTTCGGGGGAAGACGGTAGGGAGGTGCCGACAGTGGTTACACCGCGTTTTCGTAGAACGGTAGAACCTGTGTATTTTGTTTTGGAAATTTGCACCAGATGCAAATCCAGGAAATCATGGCACCATTTCCATTTCTTTCCCTCGTATCTGCCCAATTACAATGGCATTTCTGACAGCAACTTCATTCTCTCCTTGTTCGTGTGCTTTTCCGTCCTTCGGCGGCCCACAAACTGTGCGATAGGAAAAGCTTGATGAGCTTGTCAGACTTTGCCTTGTGTTTTTTTAACTTTTTTACATATGCCAGGTCACGCTTGTCTGAACGTGAAAGTACAGACCACATCACACACTCTCAACACAGCGGGATGCTGCTGTGATCAGTCTGATGTGAACTACATAGGCCGCTTTTTGCGGCAATTTATCCGCAGCCGTGCTCGCAGACTACAACAATTTTGGGGTCAACCTTGCTGAAACTTTCTTCCTCCTGACTTTCCCTTCCACCTTGTCTTCCCTCGTCTCTTTCCTCTTTCTCCTCTCTCCTCCGCTCTTATTTTTCCCTCTCTCTTGCGCTCTCTCCCGTTTCTAGTCTTCCGAATGGTTTCCCAAACTCATCATGTTAAAGTCACGCTCATGTTACGACCCTACTCTCCATCCATAGTGAAAAACTCAAAGTTGGAAGAAAAGCAAGACGTGTTGAAATTCAAAAGAAGAGACGGCGAGAGATAAAGAGTAGAATAGAGAACACATAATCAAAGACAAAAAGTACACAATCTACACCAATGTCTTCTCACTCCTTTCTCCGCATCCCTCTTCTACCTTACTCGTAATAATTAATTAATACAACAAATGAATGGCTGAACAGTGAACATGAATCATGTGCGAGTGTTTCCCCTCATTGCAAGTAACGCAAGAAACCACCTTTCTGCCATAACCTCACTTCTTCCTTCTTCATAGCACCTTGGGCTATGGCAGAACAACCATCCTCATCATGGACGTCAAGAGAACCACACAAACGCAACTGTGCTTATCCCATCTCCTCCCGCCATAGCCACACTCTCAGAAGATGTCCAAGACAAATCAAGACCCACACCAACTCCTTGATGAAGCGCCAACCAAGCAAATGGAGATATCCAAGGTGAGTCTCTCTATGCCGGTCCCTCTCACTCGCTCTTCCTGACCTCCTACTCCCTACTACTGCCTTTCTCCTTCCTCTGGTACTGGGCGCCACCCTACTACCTCTTCTCCTCCATGGCCAAGGAGGTCCTCTTCTTTGCCCTGATGCTCCTCAGCTCTTCCAACGCTCCGCCCAACTTCTCCCTCTGGGCAGAGCAGCAGCAGCATGGCTGGCAGGTAGGATAACGCTCCACTCTTTCTGCCCGTATGATATACTCTATATCTACCTTCACCTCCCTCACAGCTTCACTTAGGCTCCAGTACCGGGTGACTACGCAGTGTGCTAGGCCTACCAGGGTTACAGCCCTTCAGCAGGAACAAAACCTGGACGTCTACCTCAGGGCCTGAATCTAGTCCACTAGACATCTAGATTCGGGCCTGACAACTCATGCGCTTTTTGTAAGCTCCCTGCGGCCAAAACCGGACCTTCGTTGGGCCTGACCGGGCTACTGGAAAATCCTTGGCAGGACTCGACTTGCACGTGTTTATGGATTGAACGAGAAACCGTCAAATTTTCCAGTGGTGTTGAAGGAATGGCACTGAATCTAGAAAATGAAAGTGTAGGAATCGAGGTTTTTCTGTCCTTCGGGACATCCGTTAAAATTGGAACGATACAGAGAAGATTGCATGGCCCCTGCGCAAGGATGAAAAAAAAAAAAAAAAAAAAGGAATCAACGTTTTTCCTCCACTACTTGGTCCCTGCCTGCCCTAGCCTCTACCGGTAGCCCATCTCGTCCCAATTTCAGTCTTGCCCCTGCTGTTTCCTTATTCCTACTCTACCGCGCTCAGGACACATAAAACACAGGGTAAGCACATGGTTAGGTATTCTGCATAGCATTCATCACACACACAGCAAACTAACACAGCACATGAAAATCTCAGCAAATCAGTCCAGCAAGCAGCGATACTCAGAAAACAGCAGAAATCTCATACTGATTCGGTGCGGGTCATTGCACGCATGTGTATTATTTGCTGCCGACAATTACAGAGTATATTACTCTTCTATCAGTTCTAGCCAAATAAGGAGACATCTCATCGAGATAAAATTTTGGTACCAGCAGAGATATACACCGCCACCTCCCAGACCAGAGTAGCTTGGCCATCGTTCTGCAAGGACCTCAGCTTCTGCCGCACCACTTCGAATGAAATAGCTATCTACGACGCACCCTTCATGCAGCCTATGACGCACCCTTCATGCAGCCTGACCACTCAAATGAGCACCTACTCTTATCTAACTGTTATGCACCTACTCTCAGATTTCCTATGAAAGAGAGAACACATATCAAAACCTCGATCCATGGACTTTCCCCCACTTTAAAGCCCTGACAGCCTTGGGGGTGTCTCCAACAGGTGCAGCTCCCCGCACTTTCTTTTCATTAAACCACTAGTACCTTTGTCGTTTCGGAAAATTGCGGGCCTCCGACCTTTCAGGAGGCCGAAACGAGACGACAGCTGCCGATTAGATTTATCAATGGCAGCCGTCGTCGGGCCCGTCCTCCGAATTCTTCGGGAGCTGGCGTTTTCCCTCATTTCTGAAGCGGCAAAGGTACTAGTTTAAATGAAAATAGAAAAAAAAAAATGATCCACGGAGACTCACCCGCTTCTGTCCTTGTCGAAATGAATGAAGGCACTAACGATGTGTTCCTCCTTCAGGAATCTGTTTAGATGCATTGTTGCCGCAATAAATTCTGTGTAGTCGATGGTACCATTTCCATCCACATCCGCCTGTGGACATCATGAAACAACATTCCATCACCAAAGTGTTAGTTTCTCACAATGAAAAGATGAGCACTGCAGAGATCGTCATGTCTCTCTCACTCATCTCCCCCCCCCCCCCCCCCTCCCACACACACACACACACACACACACACACACACATATGTGCGTGTGCACACACACAAACACACGCACACAGGCACAAACACATGCACATAGGCACAAACGCAAGCACATACACACACACACGGACACACACATGCACGCACACACACATGCACGCACATACACATGCATGCACGCTCTGCACTGGCATATCCAAAAAGGCATGATAGCATTCAACACAACAAAAAGAATCACCTCCAGATCAAATAAAAAACTCTGACCTGAACAATGGAAAATTTGACAAATAACTTAAGAAGATGTTGGCACACATGAAAAGGAATATGGGTTCGCAGTACTTCGTACAAAAAGGGGTTGACCTGGTTATCTCCTCGTAAATAAGGGCAAACTTACCGATTGCATAAGGGCTTTGAGCTCGGGCTCTGACAAATGCGAGCCCTGTTTTGCTAAGCCTGCCTTGAGTTCTTCATAGGTGATTGTCCCACTGCCATCAACGTCCATAGCCCTGAACATCTCTTTCAAACCGTCTATCTCCTCGGACGACATATTCTGGGCAATAACCTGCAGAATTCCACCATCCAGCCAAGGAATGATTAGTAGCTAGCCAAACACAACTAGCAAAATGTGAAGATCACTCAGAGCAGCATCCTAGAAACATGGACAACCCAAGAAAACCGAGAGCCCTCCCCAACCACTGATACGTCAGAATGGCCCCTATAGTACAATGCCAAGTGGCGGTGAACTCATTTTCTTGGGCGGGCTCTTGTCATGCCTGCAGGGCTCTCTCTCTCTCTCTCTATCTATCTATCTATCTATCTATCTATCTATATACATATATATATACAGTCAAACAGAGCTGCCCGGTTAACCGTAGGCAGAGAGGGAGAAGAGGACAACAAACAAGGGGCCGTGACAAACTGTTTCGTCCGAGTTTCACTAACTGACTCATCAGGAGGCTGAACCCTCAACAGTCTGCAGAATCCCCTAACTGATTACACTGTAAGTAATAATCCACCTTAACCCCGGCTGTGGTTAAGCATCAACGACTGCCCGACAACTGATACCCTGAGGTGGGTATATATATATACATATGTTGTATGTGTGCATGTGTCTCTGTGTTTGTGTCTATTTATCCACAAGGATATGCATTGATCACCCAAGGCGATGTGAGCTGAGATATCAGCCACCTTGCCTGCATCTTGGTTTGCACACTGTCAAAACCCGAACGGGAGAGATCAAAGCAGCACGAGAACAGTTGATTGTTTCTCTAACTCGAAGCAACCCAGCACAAGTTGGGCGTGAAGGCCAACAGCTCTGTGGCCTTGCCAATGATCAATCGGAGTGCACAACAGTTTCCAAGTGAATATTGACACGGCCTAGGAATCGTCAAATTAACCACGAGACAACCAGACACAGGACCTTGCTGCAATACTCTCCAAACGCATAAAACAGTGTATGCATTCACTTAGGAGGTCGGCGGAAGATGAACACACCATTTTTTTTTCTCATCTGCACAATTGGCAACCGGTGGAGTGAGGCTCATACCTTGAAGAAGGCACAAGCCTATGTCAAACATGCAAAGCCCACGCACACAGTGGAGGATTGAAACGACTGAACCACGAACGCGGGAAACTACCGGTCTAGAAGTAGTCATCACAGCAAGTGGAATCGTTGCTAACAAAAGAGTCCCGATCCACAAAATTTAACACTTACGGTGACTTACCATAAAAAACTGTGCTTGGGTCTCAAGGGAGGTCCAAAAACTTATAAACATGGGCGTAAAACCGACTGAAAAAAAAAAAAAAAAAAAAAAAAAAACCGACACGACCTATGACACTCTTTTTGCCGAGGCTGGTTCCCTCTGCGCGCCAAGCTTTGCCGACGCACCAGCGCAGCATTTGTCTTCCGTTTGGCGGTGGCACCACCAGCCGTCAGGGTACCGTAGCCCCAAGCCTCCGAAGACCCCAGACTGTTGCATTATCGATTTCCAACGTTGTCTGGGAAAGGTAGTGGAGGTTTCAATGATAATACTAAAGAGGTACCTTTATCGTTTTTCTAGCTTGTTAGGATCTACTGAACAGTGAACACCATGCCTAACTGTCCGGCCCGACCAGACAGCCAGTTCCTGCCCAACCAAGTGTACAGATGGCAACCTACCTTCTTTACCCAAAAACAACGTACGGTCATTATTGCTGTATTTAGACCGACAGATACCCCAAATACAGCTATAATGTCCGTAATACCCCATGTTGTGTTCCCGTGAAGAAGGTAGTAGTTTATCACTCAAAGTGTTTTTCGGACGTCGTCGCATCATGTGCTCGGTTCTATTCCAGTTATTCGTTATTCTTCCCTCTCCTCATACTGATGCAAAAGGAACCTGGTCCAACGGTGACAACAGCGCATGCGACCTCACCGAGTTCGAGGCGTTTCGGTAGAGTCGTGAAACCAGACCATATCAGGTAGCGCTGGTGATTCATTAGACAGGTCTGAGACACAAGCCTTGCGCACATGGCTCTCCTATCTTTCACCTTGTTCATGAACCCGTACCCCCTTTCGACCACTCCAACTTTATGAATCCGCACCCTCCCATACACCCTTTCGACCACTCCAACTTTACGAATCTGCACCCTCCCATAACCCCTTTCGACCACTCCAACTTCATGAATCTTTATAAATCCGCACCCTCCCATAATCCCTTTCGACCACTCCAACTTTATGAATCTTTATGAATCCGCACCCTCCCATAAGCCCTTTCAACCACTCCAACTTCATGGATCCACACCCTCCCATAACCCCTTTCGGCCACTCCAACTTTATGGATCTGCACCCTCGTTCGACGACTTCAATTTCATTCTGGACCTTGAAGAAAGGTTGGCATTCACTGACCTTCAGTGCAAGCTTCTTCAACTTGTTCGCGGCAGCGAACTTCTTCAGCCTAGTTAACACAGCACTATCGAGCGGCCTATCAGGTGCATCACCATCAACCTTGATCCACGGATGACGAAGGACTTCGTGGGCCGAGATCCTTTGCTTCGGATCCTGCGTCAACATCTTCCGGACCAGGTCTTTCGCACCAGAGCTGATGCTCGGCCATGGATTTGACTGGAAATCAAGATGGCCCTTCACAATGGCATCAAAAATGCCCTGCTCACTCTCTGCAGACAGGTTTCAAACAACAAAAGCAAGAAGAACCATTTAGGTCTGGTAGGTTGTCCCCCGAAAGTTGCAGCGCATTGACGGCCACGTCAGAGAAAAAACGACTGGGAAACGTGTGGGTGGTTTAAAACTTTAAAAAATGCAATAGTGGCACCAGACAGAAAAAACAAAAGAATCACTCCGCCAAAACCGCCAACAAAATAGCATCAAAGTTAGCCCTGCGCGCTCTCTAGAAACAGGTTTCAAACAAAAGCAATGGCAGAAACCATAACAGGAAAAAGACAGAAAGTATAGTTGCGGCGCACCTGTGCAGTTCGCCGTGTGGTACCGTGCGCGGAGCACCGTGCGGGCATCAACGATCTGTGCGCACCGCCTGCATATGCGCAGTGCAGAGCGCCGCGCTGTTTTTGGGTGCGTGTACAATTTTTTTTTTAATTTTACGGGGGCAAGAGCGGGGGAGAAAAGAATTCATGGACACCGTTTCATTGATCAGTACGGGTCTGTACCTGACAAGAATGGTCAGTTGCCCTCATGGTAATTCACGGAGAGCATTTTTCGCAAGCACAGCAGCAACCCTGAACATGAATGTATCGGGCTGGAATTGTCAGTTGTATGCATTCAAAGACACAAGGAGGCGTCATAGGGATTCAGCAGAAGCACGGTTTCGAATGCCGCGCAAACCCACACAGCACGAATGCTCATCATGACTGTATCTATCCTCTATCATCACCTCTATACATTCGAGTACTCGAGGACTCTGCCGCCCGTAGTTCACTAATAGAAGAAAAAAAAAACTCTGCGCCTGACAAGAACAATCACTTGCCCTTGGTGTAATTCACAGAAAGCATATTTTCCAAACAAGCCACCACCCCTGAACATGAATGCATCAGGCTGGAATCGTCAGCTGTATGCATTCGAAGGCACAAGGAGCCGTTATGGGGATTCACGGGAAGCATTGTTTGGGGTGCAGACGAACCCACATAGCACGAACGCTCATCATGACTCTATCTAACCTGTATCATCACCTCTATACATTCCAGGACTCGAGTTCCACCGACTCGTCAGAGTTCATGACAAACTGACTGTTTCGTCGGAGTTCCACCGACTCGTCAGGAGGCTGAACCCTGTATATACCCATGAACTGTTGCAAACAGACCCGAGTTGTAATGCTGATGCAATCAGGTGAACAAAAAACAACCCCCTAAGTTGCCTTTGGCCCGTCAGTTTTATGACGATACCTCGAGGCTCGCGCCCTTCTCCAAACAAAAGGTGAACAAATACAATAATAAATTAACAATAGGAACCTTCCAAGCAATACCTTTTCAGAGAACACAGGCAACCAATGCCGCAGATGACCAATCTTGACATAGCAGAAAAGCAAGGAAGAACCCACGACGTACCAGCATAGAATGGAGGCATCCCAGAGAGAAGGATATACAGGATGACCCCAGCACTCCACACATCAGCTTCAGGACCATAATTACGGCCAAGAACCTCGGGCGCCACATAATACGCACTCCCGACAATATCTGTAAATTTCTGCCCTGCAAGACACAAATCAATACAAGTCGCCATTCAGTAAGTTAAACCATCTCTCTCTCTCTCTCTCTCTCTCTCTCTCTCTCTCTCTCTCTCTCTCTCTCTCTCTCTCTCTCACACACACACACACACACACACACAC
>BFEA01000700.1:422027-446183 GCA_003427395.1 Chara braunii | reverse complement strand
AATAGGTTAATCCAATCTAAATTAGAAAATATTTGTTGTAGTAAAATAAAAGTTTAATTAAAACATTTCATAAACTCGTCCAGACTTCCATTCCATCTTGAACACATAGATGTAGTTGGAAAGAAAAACTCATATTTAGAGGGGAACTTATCAAATAAAACTCGAAATTTTAGAATTTGACAAACATGGGAATGGTAATTTATAAATATGACGGATTTTTTTTTATAGAATGTTTTTCCAACTTTAATTTATTGCGGGAATTTTTCTGTTGAAGGGGAATTCACTTCAGGGAAGGAAATGTGGTTGGACTATCTGACGAATGTATTTTGTCAGGCATCACGGGTGGGGACACCCCATCTGCCACTAACTGGACATATCTGACCGAGGTGTTCAGAAAAATTATTTTGTTAACAACAAGGGAAGATGAAAAATATCACGTCTTTCGAGAAGAGGCAACCCTTGACGTTCTCATGAAAACCAGAATCATAACTTCGATAAGACACAATATGCCAAGTAACTGGAAACAAAAAAACGAGATGACATTGTGGAAGAAGTAGGAAAAACTTATAATGATTTTTTTGCAAATATGGAAGACGAGGTCTATTGACCTTAGTATCAACTATTAGGAGTCTTACTTTGACAACTTGGTTGCTGAAATAAATAGTCTGTCGAAGCATAGAGACTAGAAGGAGTTGATTACACAAACATGTAACTCTAATGTTTTCTAGGAGTTAAATAGGCATTTGAGGGAGTTGAGTAGGTATGTGGACAGTTAACATGCGGTTCTTTATTATGGTCGTCGTTTATACCAGATGTTTAGACAAAATCATTCTCAAACCACCTTTTTCTTATTGAAATGTGCGAGCTTCAAGATTTACTTTGGGGAAGTTTTTTTTCGATAAAGAGATGTTGGACTCGATTTCTACTAGCGCAAACCAAAGTTGGGTGATGACTGAATGTATCAGAGTGAAATTAGAAGGTCGATGACCTTGTCTTACTTAGTACTTCAAATTTTAAACTTTCTTAAAAAAAAAAAAAAAAAAAAAGGAAAACCCTTAACTTGTTATGAATGTTGTTAGAGTCAACATACAACATCAAAAATTTGGTTTATGGCAAAAGGAATGGAAGTCTCTGAGAAATGTTAAAGGTGTCAGTGGGCAAAAGAGACCATCAGGCATTTGTGGTTGAACTATCCGTACTCCAAGCAAGTATACAAATATGGAAGAAGCACAATGTGAGCTTAACCGAAGGGGAGTTAATTTATGGGCGAGAAATGTGGTTGGACATACTGACGGATGGATTTTGCCAGACATCACAAGAGGAGACACCCCATCAGCCACTAAATGAACGTACCTGGCCCATGAGTTCATAAAACTTCTTTGTTAACAGTAAGGGAAAAGATAAAATATCATGTCTTTCGAAAACAGGAAACTTTAGACGTTGACACGAAAACCAGAATTATGACGTCGATACAATACTGTATGCTATATAATTGGAAACTGAAAATGAGATATGAAAGAAGTAGGAAATACTTGCAATGGTTTCTTTACGACCGAGGAAGACAACTTCTATTAGCTTTAACATCAACGATCGGGAGTCTTACTGTGCTAACAACTCGGTTGCTGGAATAAACAACCCATCGAAGCATAGGGATTAAAAGGAATTAATTACACAAAGAGGTAAGTTTACTGTGTTTGAGGAGTTTAGTAGGCATAAAAGTGAGTTGAGTTGGTATGTGGACAATCAACAGGTAGTTCGTTGTCATGACCGTTTTTCGATAAGGGACATTGGACCCGATTTTCTATGTTGCATAACGTAGTACACATACGGGCGCTTTCCATACAAAACGTAAAGGTAATATCTGTACGGGGTCTGTACGGGAACCTGTACGTCTTATACGCCCCCGTATGAAAAAAAAAAAAAGTCATAAAAAAAATATGAAAAACAAATATGTGATGCAACAACATAAAAAAAACAACATTTGGTTGAACATCATCTTTAGATTCTTATTAGAATTGGAAAAAAAAAATAAAAACAATATTGGATAAAAAAAATAATAATAATAACAAGAAAACTCGCACGGGGCCCATAGCGTACGAGTACAAGAGTACAAATCCGTACTCATACGAGGGTGCGTACAAGTGGCAGCGCAACCGATTTCCAACACAAGACGAAGCTAGGTGATCGCCCTAATATATCCAGGTAGAATTTCAAGGTCATCGACCTAGTCTTACTTGGTACTCTAAATTTCAACCTTTCTCATAAAAAAAAAAAAAACCCTTAAACAGTTTATGCATATTGTCCGAGTCAATAAACAATATAGGTAAATATGACATTCATGGACCAAACTCTACTAACAACATCACAAACTTTAGCCTGCATAGCTCAATTTATACAACCATAATAACATATTGAAAGTACGGTCTCACTCCACTATTTTCCATTCTTGAATTATGTCCTTTGATAATCGTCAGACACAAGAAAACGTCAAAAATTTTGTTATCGCTCCACTTACTCTCGAAAAGGGGGCTCTCGAACTTCAAGAGCAACAGTGGAGAACACTACCCGACAACCAAACGTGTGGCTTACCCACCTTTATTCGAGGACTCTCGAAAAACAAACTTGTTTAGTGTAGAGCCAAAGACCGACGAAAATAAGTAAGCCGCAGGAGAGGAAACTCTTGAAAGTCAACCTCTCGAAATAGTTTTTGAAAGTCCGTCTCAAGAGCAGGTGGAGGAAGGGTGGACGTTAAAAAAATTGAGAGTTGAGAGTAGTGGAGCGAGGCCCATAGACCTAGGCATCTTAGATATGTGCATAATCATCTTTTTCTTTTTTAGTTGGTCACGGTTGTTTGACACACGTGTTTGCGATAGGAATTCAAGGTTGCTGCCAACCACTGTGTTCTGCATAAAGGAAGAACAATTGTGGAGGTTGAACATATGTTCCTCAACTGTTGTAGTTTGTCACCGAGGTTGAACCCTTACAACACTTTTCAATTGACACTGGAGTGTCGTTTGTGATTGTGAAACCCACAAAAAGGTTGCGCGTTCATGCGTATCATGTAGTGCGTCACCATACAGGAAAACCGCGAGGTTTCATATATTTGAGTGTTAATGTGTCACATACGCAGTGTCCGCTAGGGGCACCCTCCAGCAGGTGGGCGCTACCGGCCAGGGGTCGACCGGTAGCATCAGAGACCATACCATCTGGTCCAATCTCTGCGCCTCCCCTCCAGTCCCCTACCCCTATGGACATCAGCAGTATCTGCAGGGGCCAGTGTCCTACCTGTGGATGGTGGATACCCTGTCTCTTATACACATCTAGATGTGTATAAGAGACAGCTCTCTCTCTCTCTCTCTCTCTCTCTCTCTCTCTCTCCATACCTCCGCTTTCTATGCCATGCCTTTACTCTTTGGTGAACCTAGTCAAAAACTCGGTCAGGTGCATGTTAGATCCAACAGTGCACATGATGCCGACTGTCTGGGCGAACAGAAGGGCAACCATGGTAAGGGCGATCAACGCACTTAATCAGACTTAAGATCGAGGCGTTTATTCATGAGGGAGCCCTCGATTAGGGCGCCTACAATGACGAATCCGTCGGGCGACGAGCACTATGGCATGCGAAGATACGACCACACTGCTCTACTCACAAGATGTACAAAATGAGGACGAATCTTTCGCCAGTTCTTGGGAGGATACGTTCATTTTATTATTATTTTATATATATATATATATATATATATATATATATATATATATATATATATATATATAATTTTTCCTTTCTTCCAATGTCTCTATCGCGGCCTTACGTCAAAATCCACATGCTTCTTTCCCACCCTCCTTTCTCTTTCTCACGCCCCTTTCGTTTCTACTCGACCGTCTATTTCGTTCGAGCCACTTCATTTCTCACGCGCAACACCGATCCCTCGTAGCACACAAACGACCCCCTAACTTCAAGATTTGACTTCACCACTCGATTCACAACGTTCAAAAACCTTTGTCCATCAGTTTACTTTGCTCGATTCCGTTGCAGATCGATAAAAATATCAACTTCCTGCTCCTACCATCTCCACTTTCACGACACCTCCACGCACAATTATTACTTGCTACCTCACACTCTCTTGATCTAACGCCAAAACTAACCATTCTAACGAAATCTCCTCTCTTAAAAACCTTTGTCTACTACTTTTCCCCGCTTGTTTCCGTTAAGAAACGAGCAGGGTATAGCATCTTAGTCCCGCCATAGCCTCTTCTCCGTCTTGGTGTTCTTCCTTACCTTCCAAAGTACCTGGCGCGAAGTCACGCCCAGATACATCTTCCCCCTTTACCAATTTGCTAATCAACACAGCTTGCATGCTAGTACCGCCTCGCTCCTCCTTTAGTACGACCTCCTCTCGCTACACACTGCTCAGGCATAGTTTACCATCTTTCAGGCTGCAACGAGCATGCTTACACTCAAACCTCTCACAGCAGATCGTGGTTGGAGTATGGTGCACCCGCAGAGGGTCTCCGCCCAACTCCGACCACACCGAGGGAAACTCCGGCGGAACCAATTACTAAATGGTTCGTCTTGTCATTCGCCCTTATACTCAGGTCCGTCGAATGAGTTGTACGCCAGTATCGGTGTCAGTACGAGCCTTCTACTCAACGCCTCTGCGCTAGATAGTAGCAGATCCTTCCTCTGACACTTTTCCCCACCGTCCTTCACTTCGTTGCTCGTCGATGCCAACCTGTGCACTAATACAGACAGCAGAACGGTGATCATGAAAGTCGAAATCCGCTACGGAGTGCGTAGCAACTCACCTGCCGATTCAAAAATTAAAGTCGCCCCAATATAGATGACGATGGGACGAGCGGCCTATGCTTCGCCCGTCATGGAGACTCCTATGTTGCACTGAGTAGGAGAGCACCCCACTGCGAAGCCTGCAGCATGCTCCCAGGTGAAGCGGGTCTCGCTGTAGATCTTGGTGGTAGTAGCAAATATTCAAATGAAAACTTTGAAGACCGAAGTGGGGACGACGGGCTCCATGTGATCGACCGTTGCAGCGGCCTGCAGCCTCCTCTCTGGTGCGCCCGCCCTACTATGCCCCGGCACAGTCCACCATCTTTCAGGCCCCAACCGAGCATGCTCTGACTCGAAACTCTCACGACAAATTTGTGGACGGCGGACAGTGCACCTGCAGAAGGTTCCCGCCATTCAGGCTTTTCCATCTCGTGGGCCAGTCACCCACCTGCTCATATGTACGTTGAACTCCTCAGCCTGCGGTTCCAATAGTTCATGGGTGTATCAATTGAGCTACGCCCGCTGGTCCCCACACACAACTCCAGTACCAGCACTGCCGCCTCGTCCCGAAAATGAGACCGACAACTAAAAATAACTACGAACATTGGGAACCGGTGCGTTGGGGAATGGAGACCGTCGGTGCCCCTTTTATTTTCGTCGACGGGGGCATGCAGATGGGCTGGAAACAAAACCAAGGGGGATAGCCCCACCGGGCCCTCAACCCCTCGGCATCTTCAACATCTCCAATGTTCCATCGCTGCCCGTCGCCACCCTCGATCCTCGTACCTCCACCTCGAAAGTCCATTATCGTAACCATTAGTGCTATGCCCAAGACTGGCATTGGCACTAACAGAAACCCATATAAACGGGTATCAGTACGCATACGAATCCGCTACTCCAAGATCACGCCTTCCTCCTGTTAACTAAGTCAACGGCCATCAACCTCCCACGTCCACCGCGCGGAGGTCCCTACTCGCGTTCTATTCTCTCTCGCATACTTCAATCATCGCCCAAAGCAACATTACTGTCTAATGTCGTCTTCTGTACGAGCGTACACGCACCATTGACACTTCAACATAAAGAAAAACTTCTTAGTTTTAATCAAAAATAAGAATTTTGTCGGCGGGAGCGCCGACGTTATAACATCAAAATAAGAATCATCACGCGCGCTTCAAAATTGCGTGCCCACATACTCTCTACTTTCAGTCAACCATTCATTCAGCGTGAACAAAATGCAACCGCGACTCGCACAGCGTACTCAAATCTCGAACAAAACTTATTTTCTGTCACTTGCAAAAACCAGGGCGGATACCCTTGTAAGGGTATTCACGCCAACAGTTTACCGGGCCCTATTAAGCGGCGTCCCCGTCGCTTCAAATAATCAAAATCTATCAAGTCATCCATAACTCCGAATGCTGACGAGAAAAAATCCAATCCGATCGGCCAACTCGACTCCGTTTGAGGATCTTATCAAATGACCTTCGGTCACGAGTAATCACTGTCAGGCTTTCAACTTGGGTCTCCTGTGACCAGGCTTTGGACACTGGGATACTTTGTCCGTACTACAGTGTTAAGTTTGCTCCAAGTGGTCATTGATAATCCTCTCCCTTTGTCCTACTAGACATCAGTTGGCTCATCGTTGGGTGTCCTGTTTAGTCATTGTCTTGCGTGCACGGTCATAATTTAGGACTCGGGCCCTAACCGAGAGCTTTTAAAGGCACTTTCGCCTTTCTCACAAAATATCCACAAAAATATATAACTTTTATCACAGATCCCTCCTGCGATTTAGTATAGGAGGGTCATGTCTCCATCTTGACCCACCATAGTCTGGTTGATCGAGCCAGATCTACAGTCCACCATGTTGTTATATTAGCGGCAGTGCCCTTGTTGGTTGCGCAACGATGGGCAGTTTTTCCTGATAAACACTTTATCATGACTTCTAAAAAGATACGACAGACTCAACTCTTATCCCTCCGACATCCCGCAGGAGTAAGACCATCTGAGGCGGCCACACCCTCAAGCCTTTAAGTTACCCTTTGATGAGACGTGGGCCCGCTGCCAGGTTACGCCGGTCAGCAGCCAACACTAGGGGTTGCGCCCTAGTGATGCTAGATTAACCCCTAGCTGAGTCTCTCATATATGTCTTAAGATTAGCATCATAGTGGCTGGACGGTGTGTCGCAATAACTCAAGCCTACTGCGGGGCTACGCAGAGGTCTGTTTTCACTCAAAAGGCATATACCAGTTCTCTATGGGACAACATAGTGAGTCCGGCGTCCTCTCCAAAATCCACAAAAAAACACCGTTTGATTCACATCGTCGTGGCCTCCCACTTGATCAGAGTAAAGCAGACCACACATTTTAAAAACATCTCCCAAAATTTCACCAATTTGCGACCTTTCAAAATTTCACCAATAAATAATCAGTTTCTTGGTCTTCCTCGTCATACTTTATCATCAAAACTACTTACTATACCATTTCAAATCATTTAACCACCTTCCACTTTCGAAGGGGAATCACTCATAAAATCTCACAACCACCTCCCTCATGGAGGGAAGTCAACCATAAAATACTCTTTATTGAGAGACCAACTTGTGAGTCATCACCTCAACTCAACAAATAATATTCAACATGTACAAGCGTTTGAGTCTAAAAAAACTCATAGATCCCATGGGATTTTCATACTTTTTTCACCAAATGAACTGCACTCCCCCTTCTTATACTCGAGCTTATTGTCTGTCCGTAGGCAGATCGAGCGAGTATAACGAAGAGTAGACATTTTACACATTTCACATTCACAAAACACACGACTCGGAGATGCATCCTGTACACCGCTCACACAAAAAAATCATCATATATCAGGATAAGTCCACACATGTGAGAGTGATTGTGATTGTCAGACAAAGAGGTAGTCTCAAGTCTTTATTATATATAAAGTTGGGATATTCTAACTCAAAGAAACAGAACAACAAAAAAATAGCATCCAAGGCAACGAATTAGAAATCAGCATCACCCTAATCCTTACATTTATTTGAGCGCAACCTCCTCAATTCACTCGGAGTTAGGGAGTCCGATACTCGCAGAAAAGAGTTACTCGCAGACACATCGTACCCCTCATATATGTATAAATACTTAAATCTTAGAAAAAAATATTACCTCAGTCCATTTTCAGTACCAGTTTTACATGTACTTAACTGAGAGAGTTCAACTACTCGCCCAATACTCTAACAAAAAAGAAAAAAATGATTATTGAATTCTCACTCTCAAAACCACCTCACTAAATCACTTGCTCTAGATAGTAATATACACTGACCCAGGTAGTCATGATATGCCCCGTATGCGCAATTATCTGTTAGGATTATACCTCAGAGTCAATCTGCCTTGTCAAATCATTACCGGACCTTATTGCTAAAACCGCATTCACTCTTTAAAGTTTATCTCTTTCATTGGGTCTGACTATCTAATAACAACAATAATATATATTATAATGCTATGTATCATAATGGAAAAAAAACAATTATGAATAAATAATGATGTCGTGATCAAGTGAATTTTTTCAACCATGAAGACTTTCAAATGTGACAATAATGAAGGTATTATATTATACTTCTCGGGCTTTGACATAAGTATATTGTGTCGAGGGGTAGTGTAACCCTTTCTCGAAAAGATAACATCTTATTCATGAGCCCCGCTCAAGGATCAAGCCTCACTATTGCTCCCTCCGATTCCAACACCTGCTCCTTGTAGGCACTTGCAACGAGGTAGACAACCTCACCATACATGCTGCGCGATGCGCTGTCCCTTCGCATACAGATGAACCCACTTGACACAAAAAATAGTTGGGGATTCACCCCCTACCTCTCTGTGACAGGCAGTAGCTGTCTCCCTCATAAGCCATGGTCTGAGAAGGTTCAACACTTTCCTCCTATTTAGTAGTAATGCAGTTATTTTACCACAAAGGATTAGATGACAACACCCCACTATGGACCAAGGACATAGTTCCCGCGTGTGTCTCTCTACCACCTACAAGACAAGATTATAAGTTTTTCAAAACAATCTTTCAGGGAAATGATAACTTAGGATTATAACTTTCTTAAGGGTAGACTTCACACATTAACCATTTCTTGCGAAATTCATTTTCTCAAGAAATTGGTCACTCCATTCACCTCCGAATCCGCATCGGACGTGGATTCTGTGTAACATTTCTACCCCTTCTCTGAAAATTAACCCATGCATATAAAGTATTATAAACTCAAAATGAAATAGATATGAATGAATAATTCGGATTGACTATAACTTATATAAACTGAATCAGAGAGACCGTACTCAAGTAAATAAAACCAAGTAAATACATAGCTCATGTGGTTAGCTATGAATGAGTAAACCTCAGATAAATAACCTCAAATACATAGCCTTACACGAATTTGGTGCAAATGAATGAATTTAATGGATAGACTCAAAAAGAATGGTCTAATAAAAAATAAACTGAAGCGTTTAACTTTTAGTAGGATTCAAATGAAAGTCTAATATTACTCGAATCTCATCACCCTATCAAGAGAACAAGGATGGAGTAGCCGCATCAGATATGCAAACACGGTCAAAACCCGTCCGTTATCAAGGTCAGAAAGGGTACCAACTCAAGTTGTCATCAAACGAGCCAAGGTATATAAATGCATAACCGAGACGCCCCTCACCGTCCATACTACATCCAATAAAACTAACTCACATTATCAACCCCCACTCGTGCATAATCCAATAAAGTTAACAATTAATCACTCTATTTTTAACCAATCAATTTGATCAAATAAAAAATTATCGTTTTGTCTGGATCATCAGCCTGCACTTAACCTGGGTTCGTTCACTAAGGACCCCGGTAGGCAGCCGAGATCCCCGACAAAGGCGCCACCTGTCGGGCGCATCGGTTCCGTAGGGGGACCCTCTCGGCCACGTCACGCATAGTTTTGCAAGACTTCGTCATAGAGCTCGGGTTATCGCTCCGGCCGAGTACGCCAGTCGTACCTCTCGCGAGCCCCTACGACATGATAAAGTCACATGAGGCACATCTTACCTCCACCCGCAGGAGTTGTCACCATCCCTTGGGTGGGCATATCCCCACCGAGCTACCTCCTCGTAGTCATCGCCCTTGGGCACAACCCCTATCTACCATATCTTGGAGCCTACCCTTCAAGTTTGATATCAGAAACTGACCCCATGATTCAATTCGCCCCTACCCCAAGACGCTCAATTTCGTTACGAATGAGCAAGGTACACATTCCGAACTTTCGCTCCTACTATCCCAATTCCTTCTCCACTTCTTCTCAACTACACCGTTCTCGTTCAACTCATAGCTCTAACACCCATTTACCATCATCGCTGGCCTTGCGTTAGCTAAACCGACACGATCGTCCCTCCGTTCCACAAAATCTGCAAAGGAACGCTCGAGTAAGTCCTCCTCTACTTTACATTCTCTTTCCTCTCATCTCGACTTCTCCCCCTATCTTTTATCCTCCTCTCGTCATTTTCCACACACTCCTCCTCCCTCTCCTTAGCTTCCTTGCCCGTCATCCCTGTTGATTTCGAATACCCCTCGCCTTCCCAGTCCCTGATGCATATGGTCGGGGCACCAACTTGATACATGTTGAATCCCGGGCCACAAGGACAAAACGAACCGTCTCAGTGGGACAACCACGATAGGTGTTGTGAATACACGCACCGTGAAAACGAACACCCCGACAACCTCCTCTCACTTACCTCCGCCAGATTCTTCCTCTCCTTCTCCACCTCGTACTCCCTTCAATCCTTTTCTCTCTCTCTCTCTCTCTCTCTCTATATATATATATATATATATATTTATATATATATATATATAGGTAAGTGAGAGGAGGTTTTCGGGGTGTCCGTTTTCATATATATATATATATATATATATATATATATATATATATATATATATATATATATATATATATATATATCACAGCCCCTCGTTTGTTATCCTTTTCTCCCTCTCTGCCTACGGTTTACCGGACAGTTCTATTTAACGATATATATATATATACCGCCACTCTCTATGGAATGTCTTTACTCTTTGGTGAACCTGGTCGAAAACTCAGCCAGGTGCATGTTAGATCCGACAGTGCATAGGGTGCCGACTGTCTGGGCGAACAGGAGAGCAACCAGGGTGAGGGCGATCAATGCACCTAATCAGAGTTAAGATCGAGGCGTTTATTCATGAGGGAGCCCTCGATCAGGGCGCCTACAATGACGAATCCGTCGGGTGACGAGCACTATGGCGTCCGAAGATACGACCACACTGCTCTACTCACAAGATGTACAAAATGAGGACGAATCTTCCGCCAGTTCTTGGAAAGATAAGTCAATTTTATTATGTATATATATATATACACATATATATATATATATATATATATATATATATATATATATATATATATATATATATTCTTCCTTTCTTCTAATGTCTCTATCGCGGCCTTACGTCCAAATCCACACACTTCTTTCCCACTCTCCTTTCTCCTTCTCGCGCCCCTTTCGTTTCTACTCGACCTCCTATTTCGATCGAGCCACCTCGTTTCTCACGCGCAACACCCATCCCTCGTAGCACACAAACGACCCCCTAACTTCAAGATTTGACTTCACCACTCGATTCACAATGTTCAAACCCCCCTGTCCATCAGTTTACTTTGCTCGATTTTGTTACAGATCGAGAAAAATATAAACTTCCTGCTCCTACCAATCCACTTTCACGATGCCTCCGCGCACAATTATTACTTGCTAACTCGCACTCTCTTGATCTAACGCCAAAACTAACCATTCTAACGGAATCTCCTCTCTTAAAAACCTGTGTCTACTACTTTTCCCCGCTTGTTTCCGTTGAGAAACGAGCGGGATATAACATCTTACTCCCGCCATAGCCTCTTCTCCGTTTTGGTGTTCTTCCTTACCTTCCAACGTACCTGGCGCGAAGTCACGCCTAGGTACATCTTCCCCCTTTATCAGCTTGCTAATCAACATAGCTTGCATGCTCGTACCGCCGCGCTCCTCCTTCGGTACGACCTCCTCTGGCTACACACTCCTCAGGCATAGTTCACCATCTTTCGGGCTGCAACGAGTATGCTCACACTCAAACCTCTCACAGCAGATCGTGGTTGGAGTATAGTGCACCCGCAGAGGGTCTCCGCCCAACTCCGACCACCCCGAGGGAAACTTCGGCGGAACCAGTTACTAGATGGTTCGTCTTGTCATTCGCCCTTATACTCAGGTCCGCCAAATGAGTTGTACGCCAATATCGGTGTGAGCCTTCTTCTCAGCACCTTTGCGCTAGATAGTAGTCGATCCTTCCTCTAACACTTCTCCCCACCGTCCTTCACTTCGTTGCTCGTCGATGCCAACCTGTGCGCTAATACAAACAGCAAGATGGTGGTCATGGAAGTCGAATTCTGCTACGGAGTGCGTATCAACTCTCCTGCCCAGTCAATTCGCCCCGATATAGATGACGATGGGACAAGCGGCCTATGCTTCGACCGTCAGCACCGAGTAGGATGGTGTTGGGCCCGCTGCAAAGCCTGCAGCATGATCCCAGGTGAAGCGGGTCCCGCTGCAGATCTTGGTGGTAGTAGCAAATATTCAAATGAGAACTTTGAAGACCGAGGTGGGGACGACGGGTTCCATGTGATCGACCACTGTAGTGGCCTGCAGCCTCCGCTCTGGTGCGCCCGCCCTGCTATGCCCCGACACAATCCACCATCTTTCGGGCCCCAACCGGGCATGCTCCTCGAAACTCTCACGACAAATTCGTGGGTGGCGGACGGTACACTCGCAGAAGGTTCCCGCAACTCAGGCTTTTCCACCTCGTGAGCCAATCACCCACCTACTCATATGTACGTTGAACTCCTCATCCTGCGGTTCCAATAGTGGTTCTTTGGGGAATGGAGACCGTCGGTGCCCCTTTTATTTCCGTCGACCGGTGCCTACAGATGGGTCGGCAACAAAACCAAGGGGGATAGCCCCGCCGGGCCCTCAATCCCTCGGCATCTTCAGCCGCTCCAATGTTCCATCGCTGCCCGTCGCCACTCTCGATCCTCGTGCCTCCACCTCGAAAGTCCATTATCGTAACCATTAGTGCTATGTGCAAGGTTGGCATTGGTACTAGCAGAAACCCATATAAACAGGTATCAGTACGCATACGAATCCGCTACTCCAAGATCACTCCTTCGTCTTGTTAACTAAGTCAACGGCCATCAACCTCCCTCGTCCACCGCGCGGAGGTCCCTACTCGCGTTCTACTCGCTCTCCCATGTTCCAATCACCGCCCAAAGCAACATTACTGTCTAATGTCGTCTTCCGTACGAGCGTAGACACACCATGGTCACTTCAACATAAAGAAAACCTTCTTAGTTTTAATAAAAAATAAAATTTTTGCCGGTGGGAACGCCGACTTCATAACATCAAAATAAGAATCATCACACCCGCCTCAAAATTGCGCGCCCACATACTCTCTACTTTCGGTCAACCATTCAGTCAGCGTGAACAAAATGGAACCGCGACTCGCACAACGTACTCAAATCTCGAACAAAACTTATTTTTTGTCACTTGCAAAAACCAGGGCGGATACCCTTGTAAGGGTATTCGCGCCGACAACGTGAATGGGTTGACGTGGACATAGTAACATAAGAGTTTTACTGTGCAAATGTAGCTCCGGATGTAAGGTTGCTCGAGATCTATTGTATTGTGGTTGTTTTCCTCTTTCTAGAGCATAGTTTTATAGTCAGGGTGTACCTGGTAGACGTATATGAGCTCTTATTTACCGAGGTAATCTTCAAGGATTTGTTGGATATTTATCGCGTAAGGACAGCGTCACAGCATCAGTTTCCTTCTCTTATTTTAGTCATTCAATACCTGGTTACTAGTAAGAGTGAACAAACGACCTGCTTATCACATGTGAAGCTCTTAGGATAGGTGGAGATCATGTTTGCACCAGTAGAATGAGCGTTTACTCGCAGTGATGAGGTCTTAACGAGTTTAAGGAAGAAGTTGTTGCGGTAAAAAGTTTTACCATTGTAATCTTTGAGAAGTAGTTGCGGTAACTGTTGAAGGCGATCGACATCTGAGAGTGTTAGAAGACAGAGCATACATCAAAAACTTGAAAGCGTTAATGTGGTTTGGTATACGAAAGCGCGATCATTCGCAGCAGATCTACATGGAGAGTACAAGATGTCTCAGTACAACCAACAGGAGATTGAGAGAACACGGACAATGAGAAGTGAGGTCACCACCTCTTGCATTGGAAGCTGCTAACTTTTTATAAGAACGAGTTAGCAATCTCTTGACTCAATCCTATGAAGAGGGAAATATCCATGAAGACGTGTCTTGTGACAATGTAGAGATCGATGGACAAGAGACAGTCTTTATTGTCAACACATACTTCGATCAGATTAAAATGAGTTACTTGAAGGAGAAAACGGTTGTGGTAGTATTCAGAGACGAGGCAAGAGATATTCAAAGGAGAGGCATGACGATCTAATTAAAACATAAAATAATGGATGGGCTATATCCGGTTTGAAGGTCCTAATGTATTAGCTTGCGTAGCCAAAGATATTGTTATGCCTACTTGTCTTGTCAATTAGGAGGAGGATGATATTTTACTTTTCGGTGAATCGTACACTCTCAATTTTAAGTTTAGGTCGTGAATGACCAGAGCGGAATGAAGGGAGTCTAGACGGATCGAGCAAGATAACTTCTTTGGGTAATGATACTGCATGTACCATTAAACTACATAGTCTTACACTAAGGCAACGATCAGAAAGAATCGTTAGTAACATTATCAAAGATTATTCACCTATTAGGGATCAGACTAAGACTGAGTTGATCAACCTCAAATGTAACGTTGATCCTCAATACATGTATTGGATGGTGGATAGGATTTGGATCAGGACTGATAATGGTAATACGAAACAGTTACGTGTTTCTCAACTTTGTGGTGCCGCAGATGTCAAAAATATCTCCAAAAATAATAAGACTGCAACAGAGAACAAACAACAAATTCAAGATAACAAGACAGGAGGAACGAGACCCCAAAACAACTTTTATGTGAGAAATGAACAAGGTCAGCGGAGTAGGCAACAAAACATCATCAAGTTCGCAGAAAATAAGTTTTTAAGGAGTCTGCGTAAAGATGAGACAATGTGGTTTGAGTAGCGGTATGTGGATGATCTAGCGTTAATCTGTTTTTTTAAGAACAATGAAGAAGAAACAACGCATGTAATGCAAAAAAATAACAATTGTTACTATAAAGACTCGCGACTAAAAATGACAAACAAAGGTTGTTATATAGTAGAATTTATGAAAATAAAGGTTTTTTTGTTGGATAAAGCTGCAGAGCTCATTACAACTTAAAAATAAAAAAACTCGGACAATATATAGGTAAACCCTATAAAACTAAAATACATAATTGTAACGAGAGATGGTTAACGGAGGACCGAAATTCGTCGTTTTCGCCATCAATTTTGATGTTAAATTCAGCGAAAATTTAAAAAACAAACGATGTGGGGTCGTAATCCAAACATAAAAAAAAACCAAAAAAAATAAAAAAAACAAAAAACATTATAATACCCTAACAGAAAAACACTTTCCGAGTGAAAGTGACGTGTCCAACGAAATGCCATTTTTTTTTCTTTTCATTATTGATCAAAACATGTAAAAACTAGGCTTGTGAGATACCCTAAAACACGTACATATAAAAAACAAAAAAAAAAAAAACAACGAAACAATCAGCACAATATGACAGTTCGGTACAAAAGTCGCGACCTCCGAATAACCACTTGTGGTGATAATAAGATGCTTCTCATCTTTTGGAACGAGGGAACAAAAAATACAATTTTTATGACCCCTATCTATCAGATACATGCAAACACAAACTATGAGGCTATCCAGCCTCTACTAGTGATTACTTTTCACCAAGAGCGGAAAGGAGCAGGATTTCCCAGTTGGATGATGTTTTTTGCCCTCCAAAAAGTAGGGGGAGTCTGGATCGATATGCTCCCAAAAATGAGGAAGTGCAATGAAGGATGAGAATGAGTGAACCATTCCTATAAAATTTTAAGAATCCTTTTGAAAATAAGAGTGTCTTTCTCGGCTAGTAAGGGTAATAAACTGTGAATAATAAAGAATTTTTTCGACGAACGACTCACCATATGTTATGCACTTGGTCTAGGGCTTAAGGCTTGCGCACCGATATTTGACCTATATTTTTTATGAGATCGTTTACTGGACATAATTGTGCAACAAAAGGATTGAGTCTGGGTTTTGGCTCAAAGGAGCCTTCATACTATTATCTCGTTAAAAGAGAAGATTCTGGCACAAGTACGTAAGTTATTTTGGACATATTGTGAGATGACGAGCCTTCGAGGCCAGTAATCCAATCGTCTGTGCAACAAATATTGACTGCAAGTATTCAGACGTCCTCATGAACATTGTGTAGAGTTATTTCTCTCATATTAAGTTTTGGAGGATTCTATATTTTTTTCAATAAGTGATGGTTTACCGAACAATAAAGTATGCAACAAGTATACTGGGTCTGGGTTTTGGCTCAAAGAAACCTTCATACTCACAGAGGAAATTATGACATAAGTACTTAAGTTATTTTGGACATATTCAGGGATGACGCGCCTCCAAGACCAGGGATCCGATCATTTGCTCAAGAGATATCAACTACACGTATCCGAACTATGACGTTCTCACAAAAATTGTGTGTAGGCCGTTTCTCTCATGTTTGGAGGATTCTACATTCTCCAATGACTTGTAACATGATTTTTTTTTGTTATTTAATTATTATTATTATTATTATTATTATTATTATTATTATTATTATTATTATTATTATTATTATTATTTTTGTTTGTTCTTCAATTCGTTGAGAGTTGGTCTCAAACGTCGAGAAGAGGTGAAGGGGAGTAGAGATAAAAATATTTATTGAGGAAGAGCATAAACTCTCATACAGACTGAGCAACATTGAGGGAGAAGGTATGTTGTACGGGGTACCGTACTTTGATGATGTGGTGTTGTTGTGAGATGTAACCCTCAACTAGATTATCTTTTCTTCATTTTAAAGTTTTTTGGGGGGGAACAATCATTCAAAAGTTAGCAGTAGACCTGACACTTTGGAAATTGCATGATGAGGATCAAAATTAGCAAACTCTGTCTAATTACTCAATAAAATATGGAACATCCCTGATGAGAAAACCCTCAAAGATGAAGCTAATAGAGATAGTGACCAAGAGAAGATTGTCGATAAGTTACTGAAAGTTTGTAAACATTTGAAGAATCTACCCTCACAGAAACCAAGAAGCCTACTATGGTCGCAATCACGGCTGACAACAACATCAATAATTTTTCTCGTGATAAAAGGAATGAAAGTCTCTTAGGAATGTTCAAGGTTGAGGTGGGCCTGAGACACCATTAGGCACATGTGGTTGGAGCATCTGTACTCCAAGCGGATATGAGAATGCAGAAGAAGCACTGGGTGAACTTGACCAAACAACGAAAAAATTTTCCTAAATTAAATATTCATTCTATAGTATAATTACATTTTAAATTTTAAATTTTTATTCCATCTTAAAAAATGTCATTCCAATTTTAAAATTTTTCGTTTTACTTGAGAAATTTCCTTCCAAGAATGAGGTATCCCTTCTTATTTGAAGTGCATGCTAGAGATGGAATGAAAGTCTTGATAAGTTCATGAAATATTTTAATTGGACTGTCATTCTAAGTAAGGATTTTAAGTCATGAATAGGTTAATCCAATCTAAATTAGAAAATATTTGTTGTAGTAAAATAAAAGTTTAATTAAAACATTTCATAAACTCGTCCAGACTTCCATTCCATCTTGAACACATAGATGTAGTTGGAAAGAAAAACTCATATTTAGAGGGGAACTTATCAAATAAAACTCGAAATTTTAGAATTTGACAAACATGGGAATGGTAATTTATAAATATGACGGATTTTTTTTTATAGAATGTTTTTCCAACTTTAATTTATTGCGGGAATTTTTCTGTTGAAGGGGAATTCACTTCAGGGAAGGAAATGTGGTTGGACTATCTGACGAATGTATTTTGTCAGGCATCACGGGTGGGGACACCCCATCTGCCACTAACTGGACATATCTGACCGAGGTGTTCAGAAAAATTATTTTGTTAACAACAAGGGAAGATGAAAAATATCACGTCTTTCGAGAAGAGGCAACCCTTGACGTTCTCATGAAAACCAGAATCATAACTTCGATAAGACACAATATGCCAAGTAACTGGAAACAAAAAAACGAGATGACATTGTGGAAGAAGTAGGAAAAACTTATAATGATTTTTTTGCAAATATGGAAGACGAGGTCTATTGACCTTAGTATCAACTATTAGGAGTCTTACTTTGACAACTTGGTTGCTGAAATAAATAGTCTGTCGAAGCATAGAGACTAGAAGGAGTTGATTACACAAACATGTAACTCTAATGTTTTCTAGGAGTTAAATAGGCATTTGAGGGAGTTGAGTAGGTATGTGGACAGTTAACATGCGGTTCTTTATTATGGTCGTCGTTTATACCAGATGTTTAGACAAAATCATTCTCAAACCACCTTTTTCTTATTGAAATGTGCGAGCTTCAAGATTTACTTTGGGGAAGTTTTTTTTCGATAAAGAGATGTTGGACTCGATTTCTACTAGCGCAAACCAAAGTTGGGTGATGACTGAATGTATCAGAGTGAAATTAGAAGGTCGATGACCTTGTCTTACTTAGTACTTCAAATTTTAAACTTTCTTAAAAAAAAAAAAAAAAAAAAAGGAAAACCCTTAACTTGTTATGAATGTTGTTAGAGTCAACATACAACATCAAAAATTTGGTTTATGGCAAAAGGAATGGAAGTCTCTGAGAAATGTTAAAGGTGTCAGTGGGCAAAAGAGACCATCAGGCATTTGTGGTTGAACTATCCGTACTCCAAGCAAGTATACAAATATGGAAGAAGCACAATGTGAGCTTAACCGAAGGGGAGTTAATTTATGGGCGAGAAATGTGGTTGGACATACTGACGGATGGATTTTGCCAGACATCACAAGAGGAGACACCCCATCAGCCACTAAATGAACGTACCTGGCCCATGAGTTCATAAAACTTCTTTGTTAACAGTAAGGGAAAAGATAAAATATCATGTCTTTCGAAAACAGGAAACTTTAGACGTTGACACGAAAACCAGAATTATGACGTCGATACAATACTGTATGCTATATAATTGGAAACTGAAAATGAGATATGAAAGAAGTAGGAAATACTTGCAATGGTTTCTTTACGACCGAGGAAGACAACTTCTATTAGCTTTAACATCAACGATCGGGAGTCTTACTGTGCTAACAACTCGGTTGCTGGAATAAACAACCCATCGAAGCATAGGGATTAAAAGGAATTAATTACACAAAGAGGTAAGTTTACTGTGTTTGAGGAGTTTAGTAGGCATAAAAGTGAGTTGAGTTGGTATGTGGACAATCAACAGGTAGTTCGTTGTCATGACCGTTTTTCGATAAGGGACATTGGACCCGATTTTCTATGTTGCATAACGTAGTACACATACGGGCGCTTTCCATACAAAACGTAAAGGTAATATCTGTACGGGGTCTGTACGGGAACCTGTACGTCTTATACGCCCCCGTATGAAAAAAAAAAAAAGTCATAAAAAAAATATGAAAAACAAATATGTGATGCAACAACATAAAAAAAACAACATTTGGTTGAACATCATCTTTAGATTCTTATTAGAATTGGAAAAAAAAAATAAAAACAATATTGGATAAAAAAAATAATAATAATAACAAGAAAACTCGCACGGGGCCCATAGCGTACGAGTACAAGAGTACAAATCCGTACTCATACGAGGGTGCGTACAAGTGGCAGCGCAACCGATTTCCAACACAAGACGAAGCTAGGTGATCGCCCTAATATATCCAGGTAGAATTTCAAGGTCATCGACCTAGTCTTACTTGGTACTCTAAATTTCAACCTTTCTCATAAAAAAAAAAAAAACCCTTAAACAGTTTATGCATATTGTCCGAGTCAATAAACAATATAGGTAAATATGACATTCATGGACCAAACTCTACTAACAACATCACAAACTTTAGCCTGCATAGCTCAATTTATACAACCATAATAACATATTGAAAGTACGGTCTCACTCCACTATTTTCCATTCTTGAATTATGTCCTTTGATAATCGTCAGACACAAGAAAACGTCAAAAATTTTGTTATCGCTCCACTTACTCTCGAAAAGGGGGCTCTCGAACTTCAAGAGCAACAGTGGAGAACACTACCCGACAACCAAACGTGTGGCTTACCCACCTTTATTCGAGGACTCTCGAAAAACAAACTTGTTTAGTGTAGAGCCAAAGACCGACGAAAATAAGTAAGCCGCAGGAGAGGAAACTCTTGAAAGTCAACCTCTCGAAATAGTTTTTGAAAGTCCGTCTCAAGAGCAGGTGGAGGAAGGGTGGACGTTAAAAAAATTGAGAGTTGAGAGTAGTGGAGCGAGGCCCATAGACCTAGGCATCTTAGATATGTGCATAATCATCTTTTTCTTTTTTAGTTGGTCACGGTTGTTTGACACACGTGTTTGCGATAGGAATTCAAGGTTGCTGCCAACCACTGTGTTCTGCATAAAGGAAGAACAATTGTGGAGGTTGAACATATGTTCCTCAACTGTTGTAGTTTGTCACCGAGGTTGAACCCTTACAACACTTTTCAATTGACACTGGAGTGTCGTTTGTGATTGTGAAACCCACAAAAAGGTTGCGCGTTCATGCGTATCATGTAGTGCGTCACCATACAGGAAAACCGCGAGGTTTCATATATTTGAGTGTTAATGTGTCACATACGCAGTGTCCGCTAGGGGCACCCTCCAGCAGGTGGGCGCTACCGGCCAGGGGTCGACCGGTAGCATCAGAGACCATACCATCTGGTCCAATCTCTGCGCCTCCCCTCCAGTCCCCTACCCCTATGGACATCAGCAGTATCTGCAGGGGCCAGTGTCCTACCTGTGGATGGTGGATACCACGTATGCCTAGGAAAGAAAATGAGGAGAATCGGTATCGACCCATGACCTCCTGAATGCCACTTTTTTTTTTTTTTTTTTACTTTTAAGCCCTGGGTGTTGTAGAGGCCGGTTACTAGACACACATTGACCGCCTGTGGTCAACCATGGTTGTCCTGAGGGAGCGAGGCTACCTTCCCATCCCATCCTCATGTCAATACTCCTAGCGCACCCCCTATCTCTACTATCCTACCTCAGTGTGACCAGCACTCAGGACCATTACCCCTACTTGGTGTCGAGGGGAACTTGGACCGAAAAGTAGTGACAGGCACCAGGGCTAGCCATGACCCAGCCCTGGTGGAAGCGGAATTGAACGAGCCTCGTCGCACGGGAAGCAATCTCCTACTAGCCCCTAAGTTCACCAACTGGTAACTCACACCCTCTACTCACCCACCACAGTCCTGGCTGATTTTAAGGCGGGGTACTTATCCTCGTAATGGCTATCATCATCTTAGTTAGTCGAGACCAACCAGTGACTCACGCCCTCTACTCGCCCACCACAGCCCTAGTCTGCCACACACAATCGCTGATATTAAGGGGGGTACTTATCATCGGGCGCCTATCATCATCATTAGTTGATCCTGACCAACCAGGGACTCACGCCCGCTACTCACCCACCACATACCTAGCTGATATTAAGGGGGATACTTATCATCGGACGCCTATCATGATTATCAGTTGATCATGACCTCCACCCAGCCCTATGGTTGTGTATGTGTGTGTGTATTCCATATCATGGATGTGTACCCGTGGGCTATGTGTATGTTTGTAATGTGTATGTGGACCCGATTTCATAGCAGATGCTGCTCCCCACCGTGGAGCATCTGCGAGGTGAGTACGGAGTACTGGTGAGAGGTGCTCTTGTCGCCGCCGCTAGTACGTGTGTGTGTGTGTACCTTGAGCTATATATGTGTGTGTATAGTATGTGTGTATGGTATGTGATAGACTATGTAGAGGTGCTCTTATCACCTCCACTAGTACATGTGTGTGTGTGTAGCTTGAGCTATATATGTGTGTGTATAGTCTGTGTGTGTGGTGGTGTGGTGGGCTGTGTGTGTACAGTCTGTGTGTATGGTATGTGATAGACTATGTATCGTGGTTGTGCTATCTGGCGTGGTATCTCATGTGTGTGGGTGTATGTGGTAGAGACAGGCCTATCTGGACAGGACCCCCCCCAAAGTCCGGAACCGGACTCGACCCTGTGACCTACAGTATGAAACTGGAGGGTTCTACCACATGTACTACCGTAGAAAGTGGATATACTGTGTGTAATGTCTGGGCTGGGGGAGTCCATCAGAGCAACCAAAGCCAACAACAACCGGCAACGAATGAGAAGTCTAGACCAGCATACAACACCCATGGACTGACCCCCTGGGTGGTGCGCAGGCGGTGTCTGTAATAGTACCATGCGTCATCCCATGGGAGTGTATTTCCAGCCGTACGTCATTCTAACGCCCTGCCGGTGTCCATGTGCGAGGCTGCGGAGTTTTGAGCCCGCAACCTCATACCACAACGCGCATTTCCAACGGGTGCTCTAACCACTGAGCTACATCAACTGGACAACCTCCTGAATGCCACTTTTGTGCCTTACCAACCGAGATAGGCTGCTACCTCTCGATGGTGGACACCACGTAGGTACATGAGAAGGCAGGTATCGAACCCCCGACCTCCTGAATGCCATTTATGTGCCTTACTAACTGAGAAAGGCCGATGACTTCCGTGCGAAATTTCATGCCACATCGAGCCCTCCCGACGCCACAAGATTCTGCAGAACCGTGCCGATCATTTTCTCCAAAAGCAGGGGCTGCTATCGAGTCCCTTGAATGTACTCGGTGTTGTGTTGGCCCCTGCTCAATCTTCTAGTGCGTTTGCGCTGGCGAAGCTCCAGATAAGGAGCTTGTAGTGCGCTGGAGCCGGCGAAACGTCTGATGAGGAAGCACTACGGGTACATGCGTGCTGGCAGGCAGCCTCGATGATCGGCGAGAGATCGCTGGCTGGTAGTTCGCAAAAGAGGGCGGTGAGTGAGTGAAAGGTCCATCGTTTGGTCATCTTCCCTCCCCCCCCTCCCTCCCTCCCTCCCTCCCCTTATGCTTTCTATCCCTCCTTTATCTGCGAGGTGACCTGTCCGCATGTACCGATCGCACGGTAGTTGGCCGGTCGATAGCGGCTGCAGCCTTTTTTTTTGTTTGTTTGTTTTTGTTTTTTGTTTTTGTTTTTGTTTTTTTTTTCTTTCCCCCCCCTTTTTTTTTTAAATCCTCTTTTTAAAAGGGCGGGAGTCTTGAGATATAACCCAAGTTCGAATCCAGATATATCCACAGGCGACCGGCCCTCCACCCTTCCTGTATGGAATATATAAATTGTACTGGAAGTTTTTTATTTTTTATTTTTCACCCCTCGGTGAGTGGCCAGCACACGTTGTCTTCGCTGAAGGGCAATGCTCGTCGAGTGCTCTCGCTAGCACAGCCGAGAGAGAGAGAGAGAGAGAGAGAGAGAGAGAGAGAGAGAGAGAGAGAGAGAGAGAACTCTCGATTCCCCGTTCCGTCTTTCTGCCTCCCAAGACTAAACTTCGTTCTCTAGCCCTCCATCCAACTTCGCCGCCAGATCTGCTCGCTTCTGCTTGGTTTCTTCACCTTTCATTCATCTCTGCCTTTCATTGGGGATACTCCCGTGCATCTGACCGCAATTACGGTGAGTCCGTCCAGAAGGTACGCGTTGAGTATGGCCTGGCCGTCCAACACTCTCCTTCTTCATCCCGTCTGTATGTTCTTGTCTTGTTTCATGGCGCCGTCGCCCTGTCCTTTGTGTTGTGGTGAGCTCTATCTGCTGGTGCACCATGAGCTGCAGCCACACGTGGTTTTGCCTTCTTGGACCGTGACATGCATGTGCTTTCTGTATCTGCGCCTGTGCCGGAGGGAAGGCGGAAGACTTGGGGAACGCGCGCGCGCGCGCGCGCGAGAGAGAGAGAGAAAGAGAGAGAGAGCGGTGTTTGATCGGTCGCATCTCGATCACGTAGCGGCAATAGATCTGCCATTGCATACATTGATTGGAGATTAGGGCCAAAAAAAAAAAGATTGTGTATTGTTCCTTGTTCTGGCGGAAGATTCACTCTGATTTGCACATTTGGTGATTGGTTCGGTCGAACATTCTAGGTGTTTGGTATCCCCCATTTTCAATGATTTTCGTGTTTTTTTTTTTTTTTTTTTTTTTTTTTTTTTTTTTTTTTT
>BFEA01000700.1:343474-353720 GCA_003427395.1 Chara braunii | reverse complement strand
CTCACACACACACACACACACACACACACACACACACACACGCACACACACACGCACACATATTAAAAAAAAAAGATGTTGCAGTGTATATGTTCATGTTATGGTTGAAGATTCATTTCGATTTTGCTCATCCTACACACACACACACACACACACACACACACACACCAACATTGCCACGCTTCACCAAATGAGCAAAAAGGGATTGAATCTTCCCCTAGAGCATGGAAGTATCCACTGCCACAACATGGAAATATACACTGCCAAAGATCGAAAATGTGCCAGTGTATATTTTCATGTTTTAGCGACAGATTGATTCCCTTTTTGCTCATCGTATGGGCTTTGTTCCACACCACTTATCAATTCTTACATTGTAAGGGCACCCTAATTGGGCCAGGGTGATTAATTTACCCTAACTTTTTTTTTCGGTGCACAACCCGTAAGGAAAAGGCCCTACACTTACCCGCTATTACGTCTCGGGTGAGGAGGGTCGGATGTCAAGACCTTGACCTGACGGGCAATCTGTAGGGTTCCACCCTTACATTTCGAGTGACCTCCGAGGGCTCCCTTGAGATATTAGTCCATTTGCCTGGGCCGCCCTTATTTTTTAGGGTTGACCCTAACAGCCGAAAATGTGGAAACATTTTAGAGTTCGTTTTTTTCGTCATTAGGGTGTGGTGGAACAGCGATGTTGTAGATGTTGTAAGAATCCTTACATTTGTAATGGTGTTGAACGAGGCCTTATGGATGGAATCTCTCTTTCTCTCTCTCTCTCTCTCTCTCTCTCTCTCTCTCTCTCTCGCGCGCGCGCGCGCGCGCGCGCGCGCGGTCACACTTTTTTCCAATCGGGTCACTTCGGGCGACCAAAAGGCCAACAAGCTGTGACGCAGGATTTTTTTGTTGTTTACGATAAATAAAATATATTAAATGAAGCAAATCCCTTCCTGTTGTATGCGTCCGTCTTCGAGCGAAACCCTTCCATTGCGGTATTCGCCGGTCCCCGGTCTTAGGAATCTTTTATTTTGATTCGGAACAACAAATATCATGCAAATAATAATTAGAAAATTTTGGCGTGCCAGACATGCGTCAATTATAACAATTTACTAATTTTGAAAACCGTGACAAGATCATCAGAGAACACAATCATCAACAGAGTCAACACCGATGAAGCAAGACCGACTGACACAAAACGAGGGCAAGATGAATGAGGGAAAAGTGAGAACTAATAATAATCTCATAGAGTACTGATGAATAGGCACAACCGACACTCATCAAGAGCCTTCATTGATCCCTCTAGAATCTCCTTATCGGTTTCTCGTTTAGTTGTACATCTCTTGTGCCTTGAACCATGCCTATGTACCTCCTAAGATTGTGGCTTCTGGATATAAAGTCACTTAAAACCTGCAAGCTTTGAACACTTTCATCAGAGGTCGAAGACCCGAAAGTCAACCATAGCATATCCCATAAAGTAGGAAGATGTGGCTGAGAGAAAATCCTTCGCCTCAGATGTTTGAACTCAGACGGTTCAGTCATTGCCTCGTAGTTAATCATTGCATGAGAGATGTACCTCTTGACTAGATCAATGAGGTCTCTCCATCAAGAATCATCCGTGAGAGTTTGGGCCCAAAGCTACGGATCAGCCTCATACCACTCTCATGAAGTTCCCGCTCTCTATGATCCTCGAGTTATTTAGGTGTTGCGATCCAGACTAAGTTGAAGCGCTCATGGGTTTCCTTACCCTTGTTCACATAGAGTCTCAGGTCATGAATGGTGCCGCCCGCAAATCTGGTGATAACAGTAAAGATCGACAAACCCCTTGACTGAAGTCAACGACAATGACGTATTGATACTGGACAACATCTTTGAGGGTTAACATGTGGAGACTGACCAAGAATGATTCACTGATAGGGGATGGTTGAATTACACTCGTGGGTTGATGTTGGTCGTTGAAACTGACCCCGTGCCTTTGGATGAAAATTTTGATCGTTGACACTGATCTCTGAAGAAAATGATTAGTAGAAGATCAAGTTCGGTCTGCCTTGAAAAAGGTAGCAAGTAACTAAAAGCAAAACAAAATTTAGTGAATAACATGAACAAGCGAAATTCCTCGACAAAGGGTATTTTCTTCAGCATCAGAAACAAAATTTGGCTATATGTTGGAACCTCTGACCGAGTGCGCAAGCAAAATAATGATAATGAATGCGTAAACAACAACTTACAACGTTAAAGCCTGTATGTGATACTGACGAGATCCAACTGGTTTGTTTGATATACCTATTGGAAGTCAGAGGACCCATAGTACATGCCTAACCCGAAAGGGACCTAGTAATAGAAAAATACTGACAATCTCATCAGTATTCAGGAAGGGGTCTATACATCTGCACAACGCAAATTTAATTTTACGACATAGAGACAACTCCCGCCTAGGGGGAATTGAATATTGGATCTTTGGACTTCAATTTGATTATGGCTTAATGTCAGGAATGTAGGATTTGAACCTACAACAATGAGGCTTAATGTCAGGAATGTAGGATTTTAACCTACAACAATGAGTGTATCAGTTCTAGTCAATCCAATCTTAGTTAGTCAGCTAGTTGAATTACCAATTGAACATAACAAGGTGTAGCGTAGTCTAGTAGCGCATCTGTTTTGGGTATAGCGGTCATAGGTTTGAAACTCAAAGGAATTGACGGGGGTCTGCACAAACGGTGAAGCCTGTGGTTTAATTCGATACAACGCGCAAAACCTTACCAACCCTTGACATATGAAAGAAATTCCTCGTAAGAGATGTACTTTGACTTCATACAGGTACTGCATGGCGTTCGTCAGCTTGTGTCATGAGATGTTAAAAAAATTAGCGATAACATTGTATTTATGACTTTGTTTACGTATATGACGAATAAATCTCTTAATAAGTAAATAATGACATATTTTATTCACATAAATTAATTTCGATTGCTTTACATTTCCTATGTACATAATATGATTATTATTCATGTGAATAAAGACTCTAGTATAAAATGCCTCCAAAAAGAATAAAGGATAAAATCCTTGTTTAAGCTCAATTTTTTTTTTAATTAAATTCATTTAACAAAAATAGGAATAAGTTTATTGCGGAGAAGTTTTTTCTATTTCTATAAACTTCATTGTACATATTTATTATATTGATTGTATATTGAATATTAATATTGAGAAATCCAAAAAAAAAAAAAAAAAATCATTTAGCCTGATTTAGGTATTCTTACTTTTATTGATTTAATAGCTTATAAGACAAGTGGTTTTATTCCTAGATCTATTACTCAAATTTTGTATCGAATGACTGAATTCTGATTGAATCTTTATTTGAGACTTTCGGATAACTCGGATGACTGAATGTTGTTGAATTGACGAGTCACTAAATGTTGTTCACTTAGTGGCGAGAACGCATAGAGAACTGCGGTTCACAAGGTGACACTTAACAGATGAAGAGTTGGTGGGAAAGTTTGGGCATTTTTGCGCTCACTTGAGCCATGCCCTAGCCTGCTCCACCGTTTCTAGGAACGAGTCGGTGTTGTGTAACTTACCGTCGCGACCGTAAAAGTGGAATACATATTCTATGTATTTTTCCTACCTAACCATCCGGACTGCTTGTTCCTTCTTAGCCTACCTGTGTGAATTCATGTCTTGGCATGCGTGTTCTTCCCATCCCTCTCTCTTATCTCTGTTAGATCTGAACTTCATCACTAGGACTTCGTCCTCTTTCATGATGGTTTTGATAGGAAATTCGATTTGACGCCGGCCAGGAGATGCATTGACTGGATAACACCTATGTACAACAATGTCTCGGATAATTGAGAGTTGTGTAACAACTGACTGTCGATCCGTCAACCGTAGACCTTCAGATGCCAAATGAGGTTATGATGTGACGAGCGATGCTTGTTGATTCATTTGCTAGGGCGTGAGTGGATCGCTCTCACCAAAGCTCATGAGTAGACCTTGACTTACCGGAATGATGTAGTCATATAGATAGCTCTACAATCTTGGTTTTGGTGATACTGTGCACACTTGATTGTAAACTTGTCCTCATGTAGCGCAAACGCCTTCCTTCTTATGTCTATTTAATTTGTACTTCACTACGAGAATCTCCTCTTCCCTCGTGATTCCTTTCAAGCTCGAAGACTTATATAGTAGGTGAGATAGTGTGCAGATTACTCTGTCGGGTTTCACACTCACGGTAGAAAACTGTTTTCAGACTCGAAGTTGTTGGTACTAGCTAGGATGTTCAGTAACTGCTGAGAACTTCAATGCGGGTCGTGTATCATTCCTTATCGAACGTTGATGCGAGGTCTGATCAGCAAAGTGACAACTGACTTGAGGAGGTCTAACTGGGTGTTCAGCACTGACTAACTGACCAGAGTTGGTTGAATCATGCTCACTTACAGGGGTAGACACTGATGCTGGCACGAGTGTCTTTGATGTCTGTCTGTCCAAAACTGATCCATGCAAGAACTGAACAGTGAAAGTCCCTGACCAAAAATCACTAAAATATTTTATAAAGGTTGAAATTTACTGGGTAGCTGGCCTCTTGAATGCTTTGAGGACTGGGGGGGAAGTTAGAGTACTGTGTAGAGCTAGCAAGTGTAATCATCAATGAGATATTTCAAGAGGAGTCAGGCCGAAAACTCTCGTTTCTACTTTACTCCGACTTGTCGAACAGTCCCTGGTGGGGGGCCTCAATTGTTCTGATCGCAAGAGTGATATACATAATGCAGATATGTATTCCTTTTTTTTTCCCTTTTAATTCCCCAGACAACACTCTCTCTCAGGGCTGACTTTCGAAAGATTCATTCTCAGATAGGTTTCAACTTCTCGCTCCTCATTTTTACCCTTGTCAATCCCAACCTTCACTATTAGATTTTCCTTTTCCCCTGTGACCCTTCTTCCTTACTTCAAGAGTTGAGTCCCGATGAGTATCAGGAAAATGAAGGACGAACAGAGACGGTTTATAGCCTGACAACCTTTGGGTGGATGGGAAAGCAGGCACCTCGAACCTCGTGTCACACTCGTATCTTCCAATTTACCGAATCCCCTCAAGATAGGAATCAACAGTAGCGTTACTAATGGCAACTGCAACCATTCTCAATGTTTTTTTTACTTTGACAGACAGGGGGTGTAGGATCCCGCTAGGTTGCCCCGGTACATATCGTCCCATCTTTCTTGCCTCGTTGGTACTTTCCAATAAGGTTCCTCTCCTTACTCCTCCGGTCAATAATAGTCCACATACCGTCAGTTTCCGCAAGTGAGCATTGCGCAAATCACCCCTGTTCAGGTACGGCACTGAGTGCTATCGAGATCTTTCTCGGGTCACTTGTGACAAGAGGTCATCACCAGAGGCTGTTGCTATTCTAATACGTTTTAAAAGTCATGTTGGAGACTATTGCCAATCGCGTGTAACCCAAGATTTTTTATTGCGGATCTTACCTTCATGCAATAAGAGGTGTAAGCAGCTACAACAATTGACTCTAAGCGGAGTAATGCAAACAAAGCCACTCCCGGTGCACAATATCAAACCTTTGCAGCCTCCACTCCCTTAAGGGCATGCAAAAATGCTAACTTGAGAAGTGATTAGTGCTTTATAAATAAGAAATAAATCATTGTATTTTTATGAAAAAAAATTGGGTATGCACACACCTCCTACATAGGGTTCAAAGCATCTCGTGTGGCTTGTCTTTGTGGGTCCTAACATAGATCATGGCCAGGGGAGACTCTTGCTTCTAATTTTTACCGCGTTATAGAGTTTAGGCAAACCCGACTTTTCTGAATCAGTTTTCACTGGCTAGTAGCACCTTCGAGACGGCCATGTGAGTGTCGTGTGTACCGCACCGTTAGTTGCTTACCTTCGCTCTATCAGAGCATCGTTAATGGGGGACTCCGTTCAGACAGTACTTAGCGCTCTCGATACGAGAGTAAAGCCTTACTCGGTTGTACTACATCGCCTGAGGCTCGCTCTGCTTAATGGTGCACTGTGGACAGTCAACGACAAACCTTGTTTAATAGTAACCAACGCCGTAGACAGCACGCCTGTGTGTTAGCCCGAGCCTCAAGGCAACAAGATCCCACACACACGGGGGGAATGGTACCCCTAGGCCCTTCTCTCTTGAGAGGCAAAGCCACTGAGCAATTAATAGCAGATTAGTGACACGTTGCGGAAACCCTTTAGTTACCCTGCGCAAACTTTATTACTCTCTATCGATTATGTGTTTTGCAAGTAGATACGCCACCTTCCTTAGAACGCGTTAGGTTTTGCCCATCAGACCGCCTATTACATCACACCTTTACCGGGCAGGTCAGTGCACCCTCTCATCTTTACTTGACCCCGCCTTCTTAACACCCACTTCTTAACCAGCTAGTTAGGATTATATCGACGCGCACAGATAACTTAGTATTAGCACGCGAGCTCATCAACTCTGATCAATAGAGCCTTTTTCCTGTCATTTCTTAGTAAGCACTCATTTGTAAGAGGAGTATATTCCCAATAATTATAGTTATCAAGAGTTCGTCAGGCGTTGGAGAGGAGTTTAAAGGGGAGGGGATGAGCAAAGCCAGAGAGAAGACAAGTGTCCTTATCTGATTTTAATTCAAAGCATGTCTCGACATATGTCCACTTTTTCCACCAACATTCATCCACACTCCTATTTTAACCTCCACCACTAACGCAACAAGAGAGAACTGCAGCATACGGAGTAGGTTGTAACAAGGGTCGCAATTGAGCTCTCAATCGCTTGCTCATAGGGACTTATCATGAACGTGGTCTCAAACCTAGCCCCAAACAATCACAGAAAGCGGTAGGAAAGGACGGGGAGCGGCAAACTAAATAACGAGCAAGTGTCACCTGGTTGCAGTACTTAACAGTCTCTTTCTTTCCTACCAAAACTCAGGATGTGCCCTCTTTTATTCTTCCCCGAGAGCTCAGTCACCTTATCCCCATCACCGCAAGATTAGAACGGACAGCAATCTTGAAAAGGGAAGAAAAAAAAAAAACATTGATCCTTTCCCTTTCCCGTTACGCAGACCTGCGAGAGTATGACGCGCGTCCTATATTAGCCTCGATCGCTCAATGGTTACTGACTCCGAGTACATACTTGTTCCCCGTTTCTCTGACCGTTTGCCCCTGGTACCCGTGAGTTCAGCAAGAAGATCCAACTCTCAAGCAACACTTGTGATGACTGAGAAGTGCAAGGCCGCGGAGCAGCTAGTATCAGTTGTGACCTCATACACAGGCTTCTCACGTAGGCTCAGAGGAGCGTAAAAGCAGGACGATTGACTCTCGTCATGCAGGACCTCTCGACCCAACTCTCGGGTAAGTCAAACGCCTGGCACTATAGCGCCTCGCTTATTCTCCGACCAATAAGTCCACTCTGCCTCCCATGAGGTAGCCTTTAAGTTCGCCTCGGGCTCATTCTCTCACGAGCGATCACGCGACCCTCTCATTCTCTCGAGAATGGTCATGCGGCCCTCTTATGCCCCACAAGCCCGTGCTTGCCACGGGCAAACGTGAACTTTTGTAATTCATGCATGGGGGTTGATGATGTCTTCAAGGATGCTTCATACTAAACGTTGTCGAGGGCCTTCCTCACCAAGATTGAGATGAAGACCGCCATAATAGCAAGTGCATATCAAGCGAAGAAGGAGTTGACGTCAACCAAGTCGACCCGCCATTTGAGCGAGCAAGGGACATGCATCGAGACCCCTACCGCAAACTGATGCTCATATCACCGTCCCCTTGGCTAGGTCCACACGTGTCAAGCTCGCTTGAAGTTGCTGACGTCAACCAAAACGAGTCGCGCAAGTAACCCTCCCTCAGGCTCTCTCTCTTGTCTATCTTTTTTTTTTCACTCGTACTCTCTCTCTTCCTCTCTCTCTTGGTCGTGACTGCTAAGCGCCCCTGGTCACGTTGCCGCGAGCTGGCTTCCAGGCCGTCTTCCATCGTTTTTGCAGGCGGATGGTCCCATCGCCATTGGTCCAGTCCGTGCCAGGACTGGGTTTCCGCGCTCAGATCACTGGCCTCGCTTTCGGTCTCCGTGTCTCAGTCCAGATGCCGCTGTTCCCTCTCCGTCGTGTCTATCGAGGTCTCCCCCTCCAAGTATGAGACAGTCACTTTCATTTCATCCGTGACCCCGTCCGTTCTGCACCTTCTCTCGGGCCGGTCCTTGGCTTCCGTGATAGCCAACTGCAGGCCCTGGTCCGCTCTCATCTCCTCTTCCTTCCCCCCTTCCACGTTTATTTTCAGCCTGGCCTCTTGATTGCAGTGGTTGTAGTCCAGGACGCTCGTCACCACAGGCCCGTCTCCAGACATCCGTTCCCACCTTCAGAGGAACTGGAGGTATCTTGGCCTGTAGCCATACAGCCCACTGTTGTGCACCATAGTTTAGTCCTCTGAACAGACCGTGTTTGGTACCAAACCAACAACTCTGAGTAGCGTGCAACTTCTATCTGTAAGCTCATGGTGTAGACGAGGTATTATTAAGCAGCTAGCCGCGACATTCGTCCCGACTCTCGGACAGTGGGGGAGCGAGTCTGACACTCACCGACAAGCCAGTAGCAAAATGGCACGTTTGCTGCTCTCTTATAAATCTTTAAGGAGGTCGCAGTTTCTGCATACTAAATGAAGAGTATCAAGTTCTTCAATACTCATACATTCATAATCAAACACCAAGAAACTCCTATATATGTCTTTCCCTTTTGCCTGAAAATAATAATTATTTAATATTAGAATGACTCTCAACGGTTACTACTGGAGTGCAGCGCAAAGACTGTAAACTTGGCGAGCGGCGGTCCCCTAATTGGGATAACGACAAAGCACCCCCTTCCTCAAAGGAGGTCGTCGAACCATTCCTAACGAGTACCCGTGTCTGATGGTAAGCGCCCCCCCCCCCCCCCCCSCGGGGGTGATGAGTCTCCTACCGATGCGGTCGCGGGTGCTCCTCTTTTGGAGCCTTACAAAGCAATGTTTAGCAGACCGTGCGTGCGGTAAACGGAACGCGAAGGGTTGGGCCAGTCTAGGCCACACGCTAGCGACTCTCGATTTCAAAAGCAAACCATTTATCCCCCCGTGAAATGACCCGAAGGGGACTAAGTTCGAAATTATATAAAGAAAATTTAAAATCCTTACAAAAACCGTATCGCCGCAGCAGCCTAAGACCCCCAGGTCAAGTCAAAACTGAAAGGACAGTTCAGATCAGGGTAAAGGCTTGACACTCGACCTTTCCTTGTTCTCCCCCTTTTTTCCTTTCTCTAACTTCTTACTTGATTGTGACCACCTGCCCTATGCACACAACCCATAACCTGGCAAAAAGGGAGATCGGCACGCAGGAGGAAACACCGTATCGATTCTTCCACCCTCCCGTCCCTGGGCGAGCCCGGCGGCTACTACGACCTCAGGCCGGCTGTGCGCTGCAGTACAGCAGGGTGTACAGCCTGCGTGTACCAATAGAAAGTCTAGCGGCGCCCCTCCCGTTTTTGCCAGAGGTAGCGTCGACTGGACTGGTCCCACAACAAAGGTACGTGGTACGCAGCGGAGGCACGTGAGCAGGCACTTGGTATGCAGTGGAGGGCTGGTATACCACGCCCTCCGACAGCGCGCGCGCAGCGGCGTTCGCATCTGACAACTCCTTAGTCCATACTCACCGGGATTTATTTTCAATGTATATGTCCGCAGTTATGGGCGTACCGACTTCGGGGACCTTTTGGGATATACTCACACTAGGACTTTGGGCAACTTAGGGCACACTCACACTCTGACTATCCTTACGATATAATGACACTGAGGCCGTTTAGGACATACTCACGCTAGGACTTCTGGCAACCCAGGGCGCACTCACACTCTGACTATCCTTACAACATACTGACACTAGCACCCTTTGGGACAAATGCTGGGACTTGGGGCGACTTGGGACACAATCTACTTTCTTGGAATGTCACTAGGACTTCGGGCAACTTAGGGCACACTCACACTCTGACTATCCTTACGATATACTGACACTGAGGCCCTTTGGGACATACTCACGCTAGGACTTCGGGCAACTTAGGGCACACTCACACTCTGACTATCGTTACAGCATACGGACACTGACACCTTTCGGGACAAATGTTGGGACTTGGGGCGACTTGGGACACAATCGACTTTTCTTGGAATGTATTTGACGAAAACACACTCTCTCTCTCTCTCTGTCTCTCTCTGTCTCTCTCTCTCTCTCTGTCTCTCTCT
>BFEA01000700.1:285598-297317 GCA_003427395.1 Chara braunii | reverse complement strand
TGTGTGTGTGTGCGTGTGTGTGTGTGTGTGTGTCACAATGTGTGTATGTGTGTGTGTGTGGTGTGCACGCGTGTGTGTGCGTGTATGTGTGCATGTGCGTGTGTGTAAGTGTGTAACCCGCATAATAAGACATGATTACGGTATGATACGGAAACCGCATCATAATCAAGCTCCAAAATAATATATCGGCGATGAAAACTTGTAGGCGTGGTGCAGACGCATCCGGTACTCGGAGGTGGGGAATGACTATGCCGGACTACACGAGCAAGCTCAGGAACAAGAACTCGTAGGCGTGGTGCAGACGGAACCTATACTGTGAGGTGGGGAATGACTATGCCGGACTGCACGAGCATCCATGCTCCCACTGCACTTTGCGGGCGAACTGGAACACACGATCAAACAGGCACCACAAGACGGGGTAAGGAAGCACAATAAGGCAAAAGGCAAGGAGGCAACGACAGGCACAAGGACTGGGGGGCACGGGGGAGGTGGGAGAGCAGACCAATTTAATAAATGCAAAAAACAAGGAAAGACAAAAAAAGTGCAACTACAAAAAAATACCCCAAGCATAAGACATCATGCAACAACAGAAGACAATGGGTGGAAGGCACAGGGGAGGCGGGAGGGCAGACGTCACTCAAACACAGAAAGCATGCAAAGCAAAAATACAAGTCCCCCAAAAACAGCGAAGACCGAAAAAATAAAATAAAAATAAAACGATGATGACAAGATTGTTTCGTCAGAGTTTCACCGAATCCTCAGGAGGCTGAACCCTCAACACTGCGGAATCTTCCTATTTGATGATTTGGGTCATGAACCCTTTGACCCTTGTTGAAGGCAGACTGTCCCTAAGCGGAACATAGCAGCGGGTGCCGGGCAGCAACCTTGTGGAGCACCAGGCAACACAGTAGAGGCAGCACGACTGCACAACGCCAAAAACGACTGCAAGGAACGACATGGCATGCAAGGCATGCAGCGCAGCAACCGTGTAGTGAAGCACAAGACAACACAAACAAGGCAACAACACTGCAGAGGATGACAGGGCGAGCGGACCAGCAGGCCGGCAACCGTGGAGCGGAGCACAAGGCACAAGCAACAAGGCAACTAACCTACAGGGCACACAAGCGGCAAGCACGAAAGGCACGACCAGCGGATGAGAAGTCACAGCAGTGGAGCAGCGAAGCGCAAGGCAACACCAACAACACGGCCACACCGCACAGTGAACACATCAACCTGCAAACAGTGCAAAGAGCCACATGCGAAGCAAGCGGGACAGGCAGCAGGGCAGCGGCAGAGCGCAGACAAGGACGTCCACACATCCAACACGAAGCAAAGCAGCACATGACCTACTCACATCACGGTTGAACCCCGCAGACTGTTGGTTCCTACCACCCACTGAGCCAGGGAGTCACTCCGATGAGCATCCGTCATCACCCATAGGCAACACAAACATCCCAAAGGACCCGAACCGAGCGGCCCCCCTAAGAGTGCAGTTGGCACTCCAAACGAGGAACCACCGACTGTTTGGCACTACTTAAGAGTGCTCAGTTGGGCACACAAAGAAAATACTTAGAAAAAATCAGAGGGAGGACAGACAACAGGAAAAAGACTGACATACATAAAACTGATTGTGTGTGTGTGTGTGTGTGTGTGTGCCGGGGGGAGGGGAGGGAGGACCTCTCCCCCACTAATCAATCAATCAATCGATCAATCAATCAATCAATTAATCAATCAATCAATCAATCAATCAATCAATCAATCAATCAACCAAACAATCAATCAATCAATCAACCAAACAATAAAAAAATCAATCAATCAATCAGGCATTGATGGTTTCCCAAAAGAATTTTGGGAAACTATGTGGCCGTGTCTTTCTGACGACCTGATGCAATTCTATGACGTAGTCTGGCACACAGGACAGATCGGCGAGATGTTGGGACAAGGGGTGCTCTCCTTGCTTCATAAAAAAGGGACAGAATGAACATACACAACCACCGCCCGATCACTCTCTTGACAGTTGTCTACAAGATGTTGTCAAAGGCGCATGTACCAAGTACGTCAAGCAAACCTTGCATAGCCTAGACCCAACATACAACACCCGTGGACTAAACCCCTTGGGTGATACAGCCAGTGTCTGTAATCCTTACCTTGGACCAACCCAAGGAAAGTGTGTAAACAGCCATGCGTTGGTCAACTCCCATACACCCTGAAGCTCCTCTACTGGTGTTAGGCAGCCCAATGCTTTATTCCTCTGCAGTTTGGCCCAAGGGGCCCCAAGAAGGTCCGGGTTATAAGTTTGCAGGGTCACTGCCATTAGTGCCACCTGATTCACTGTATAGATTGTCATGGAAATTGGGCGGGCCCCTGCCTCTGTGACCTGGTTGTCCATCTGAATGAGGGGACCTTTTCGAGAGTCATCACCCAGCTGAGGCGATGAGGGGTATTGCTTCCTTCATCTGTTCCATCTTTGTTTCAATGTCCCCTTATTTCCACCTACCTTCTTCCCCCGAACACAACGCACCCTCATTTTGACTGTATCGGGCGGGAAACATAGCTTTGGGTATACGTTCATTTTCGGGGTGCGTTATGTTCGGGGGAAGACGGTAGTCAACTTCAAGCAATGGAGTCGAGTCGAATGGACTTGAATGGAGATGACACGCTGATCCTGTCAAGGCGAACAGCATACTCGCACGGAGTTGCGCTAGAGCGGTTCTTGACTCAGCTCTGGGCTTAGTTGAGATACATACAGGCGCTGCTGTAACGGTGGTCAGACAGATCTAAAGAAAGAAATTGTGGTCAGACAGGTCAAAGAAAGTCCTAGTGCCACCATGCCATAGGTGGCAGCTCTGTCCCCAAGCTCGGTGGGACCACCAGATCGGAGCCCCTAGCATTTCCTTGGGCCTGCCGCCGCTGCCGGTGATTGTGACCCCGCGCCCGCCCTTCTTCCAACCGACGGCAAGTCTTCCGGCGGACCGGCGCTGACTTCCCCGCCCACACTGGCAACGAATCAACGATTCCTACCAGCCGGCCGGTCGCCCCGCGCGCCTTTTCGTTGGGTTCGTGGTTCCGCTCTCAGTGCTCTGGCGGGGAAGCGGGCGGTAAATTTGTCACTGGTAAAAACGTAATCGCAAAGATTCCCATCAGCCGGCCGGCTGGCCGCCCCGCGCGCCAGTTCGTTGCGTTCGCGGTCCCGCTCTCAGGGCGTACTCACACTAGCACTTTTCAGAATGCATCGGCGATACTGGAATGAATCTGACTGCAATCACGTCCAGAGCTTTGTGGGAAAACTTGGAAAAGTCCTCTTTGGGAGTATGCCCTCAGTGCTCTGGCGGGGAAGCGGACGGCAAACTTGTCACCGGGGAACGAAATTTCAACGATTCCCACCAGCCCGCCGCGCGGCCGCCCCGCGCGCCAGTTCGTTGGCGAGGAAGCGGACGGTAGATTTGTCACTGGAATGTAATTGTACTGCAGCGAGGCGGGAGAGGGAGTCACAAGACTCACAACGTTTTCTTTTTCGTTTGTGTTATTTTTCCAACGAAGAGGGACGGAATTGTACTTGTGAGCTGGAACGTGTTTGCAGTAACGGGGTGGTGAATCTGGTGTCAATGGTGATGGCATGGCATATCCATGTCGTCCCGCCATTATCAATTGCGAGCGCTACGGAGGGAACTTAAGCAATCCGCGGAGGAAGGAAGGAAGGAAAAGGAAGGAAGAGAGAGGAAGGAAGGAAGGCAGGAAGGAAGAGAGAGAGAGAAAGGAAGGCAGGAAGAGGAAGGAAGGAAGGTAGAGAGAGGAAGGAAAGAAGGAAGGTAAGAACAATGCAGCCATCGAACCTCCTGCGATTCGGCGGACTCACGCAGTTTACGTTGAGATTGACGTCATCGCTTTTTTTCTTGACTTCTGAATTCCCTCGATGACACCTTCGTTTTCACCTCTCTCTCTCTCTCTCTCTCTCTCTCTCTCTCTCTCTCTCTCTCTCTCTCTCTCTCTCTCTCTCTCTGTCTCTCTCTCTGTCTCTCTCTCTCTCCCGCTAAATGGAGCGGGCATGGACAAGGGATTCGTTAGTTAAGCGGGATAGCAAAGCCCATTAGCGGGCAAGCACAAGGGATTCGTTAGTTAAGCGAATGAGTAAAGCCCATTAGCTGGCATGGACAAGGGATTCGTTAGTTAAGCGAGAGAGCTAAGGGTGCAAGAAAAACACACGGAGAGAGAGAGAGAGAGAGAGAGAGAGAGAGAGAGAGAGAGAGAGAGAGAGAGAGAGAGAGAGAGAGAGAGAGAGAGATGGCCGCCGCAAAGGCCGTCCACCCTCAGGCCTGCGACTGACACTGCAGATGCTCAAGAGACCGTGGATCTGCACCATTTTCATCTAGAATCTGAATCCCAATCCAGATTGCCACTGCAGATTCTACACTCTGAGGAGTGTTGTATCCCCACTTGATTTCTATGCCATGCAGTCAGAAGACTCGAAACTATCAGGTAGTGGTGAAGACCAGGTCTCTCTCTCTCTCTCTCTCTCTCTCTCTCTCTCTCTCTCTCTCTCTCTCTCTCTCTCTCTCTCTCTCTCTCTCTCTCGTGTGCGTGACAGTCGACTGTTGTCTTATTGTGACACTCTATGTCCCTCTCTCCCATGCGTTTTCCCTACAGGGCTGTGATCTTGAGGTTTGCGGTACTCCCCTCGTGTTTCTATTCATGTTTTCCCGTCGGCCGTCTGCCGTTGTCTATATCTGGCCTTCCTCGACTCCGCCCCTCGTGCCGCCGCGTCTCTAATACAGGTCTACCAATAGTACAGAAAGGTTTGAACCACAGGTTCTCATCAACGGTCAAAGTAGTCGACCGGTCGTTAATCCTTCCTTGACGATGCAGTCAATGCTAACTGACCCGTCGTTTAACCACAGGTTCAACTTGAAGTCAACGGCCAAATGAGTGGACTGGTCTTTGTGAGTAGTGTGCTGAGGAATGGTTAAAACTTAAAAGCGTGTGTGCGTATAATTACGTATATACTATAATTGTTTTGCAAGACGAAAGCAAAGCAAAGCAAAGCAATGAAAGCAATGCCCCATGGACATTCTTCTCAACACGTAATCCTGAGTTAATTAATGAAACACACGGTTGTATTCTGATATGTGAAGTTACTGAAGTACAATACCGTGTTTCAAAAGCATATGCATGATATCCATAATCCATGGCCATTATTTTTTTCTATCGTGCTTGCGTTGCTTGCCGTCCCACTGATCCCAGGAGTCCCTGCAACGCGCTTAGCCTACCGTCTTCCGGCAAATACAACGTACCGCTACGTACGTCGTACGGTCATTATTGCCTGTTCCTAGGCTCAAAGTTGCCCTCGAATTATTGCTATAATGACCGTATATTGGATTCGGGTGAAGACGGTAGCAGCAGCAGTGTGCACTGTGCACTTCACTCGTCGGACTCCCTGGATTAGGACGCACTGTCGTTTTTGGGGGAAGACCGTACTGACCTTGCGTTCTATTTTTTTTGGGGGGGGATACCATAGTGACCTTGCAGTCGACTGGTGGGTAATACTGGGTATTCCTCCCGTATAAGTCGCCCCGACTGGTGGGTAATACTGGGTATATAATTCGCCCCGACCCCACCTCCCTGGGACCCCCTTCCTTCCCGGACCGGCTTTCTTATTGCGCTAAGTGAACGCGGTCTGTTTTGCAGGAGCTGTGAATTAGCGGAGATTCGATCCCTCGGCGTCTGGCAATGTCCCGCCCTCTGTGAATTATCGTGCAAACGAAAATGGAAATGAAAATGGAAATGAAATGGAAAGGAAAATGGAAATGAAAATGGAGTTCATTTTTGCTTCCGGAAAAAAAAGATGTTCTGAAAAAAAAGAAAAAAAAGCGACAGGTAGGTAATATGCTCGTTCTCGTGGTGGCAATGGTGGTTGATCGGCATTCCCGAGGTCAAACGTGTCACTTGCAGGCAGCAGTTTCTACACTTTTTTTCCTTATATATTTATTTTAAATTATTGTTATTACTATTGTTATTAGTGTACACTTCTGAGCGTGGTGCTTACTGAGGCTTAAAAATATTATTATTGATTTGTTATTATTATTTCTATTAGTGTACACTTCTGAGCGTGATGCTTACTGAGGCATATTTCCCCCCACCCGTATAATTCCCCGCCTTCTTTTTTTTTCCTCCGTTCTGTGACTCTGTCCTTTTCTTTTGTTGTTTTGTTTTTTTAATAAAATAATTTTGACCATTCTCGATTTATGGGTCATTCTTGTGTAGGGGCCATGGTAATTTTCTGTGTATCGTTCCCATTTTAACGGATGTCCCGAAGGACTAATTCCCCACCCTCCGGCTTGCACTTGCGAATCTGTGTTGATGGCATTCAATAAAAATCATGTAAAAAAAAAAAAAAAAAAAAAACCTTGTTGGACCAACGGGTGAGAATTCTCACATACACACGATCAAATCATTCAAATGATCGAAGTCCAGTTGGAGACGATCTCTCATTCTTACCGCCCTCCTGTTGTTGTCTCGTAGATGCCAATCATGCCATCGTGTCGAAGGAGACCTTGACCCCAGACGCCCCGAAACTCTCTCCTTCGACAATCCCGAGGCCTTGACCACAGGAGTCCTTCACCACCACCCGAGATCTTGACCACCACCCGAGATCTTGACCACCACCCGACATCTTGACCACCACCCGAGATCTCGACCACCACCCGAGATCTTGACCACCCGGCGGCGTCGGCGCCAAGTCCCACTTAACCGAATCCTCAATTTCTGACCGTAGATTCCAAAGATCAACGTTCAGAAATGAAGACTTGGCGTAAGTGGGTCTTGGCCCCCGGTCCGCAGGCGTCCGAAACTCTCTCCTTTCGAGAATCCCGAGAGTCCGAGACCTTGACAAGTGACCACCACACGAAGCGTCTACCCTCCGGGCCTCCGGGCCTCCGTCGCTGACCCAGTGACCACCACACGAAGCGTCTACCCTCCGGGCCTCCGGGCCTCCGTCGCTGACCGAGGGCTTAAACAAGGGTCGCTCATCTGGTCAACCCAATGCAATGTTGAAATAAGTAATGCAGAGCCAAAGCTCGAGCAATCGGAAGAAACATTGACAATTTAACACACGTGAGCCGCATGCAGTGCCATGCACGTAGCATAGACATCGTACTACCGTACAGTCGTAGACAGTAAGAAGAAACTGTTGGGATTTAGTCAGAACGAAAGACACCATAGCATAGACACCGTAGATACCATGGACACCATAGACAGTATTAGACACCGTAGAGTCGGCGTAGACAATGAAGTTCGATTGCAGATCCAACAAGATGAACAGAATAATACCGAAGTATTCTCGAATATTCAAATCTTGATACAATAATTCTCAATAATCATAAATTGAGTCAAGAGTTAAACTGATAGACCGTAGTAAAACATTCTTTGAAGGGGTAAGTTACTGTAGTAACTACGGTAGGGCGCGGGCACGATTTCAGTATAAAATGCAGTTCCAGCATCCCTCGAATAAAACACATCCCCACCCGACCCTAAAGCTACATTTTCCCCCTGAATACATCGTGCGGTCATTATTTATAACTGATTTGGGGTAGCTTTCAGTCTAAATACAGCTGCTGCTATTACGACTGTACGGTGTATTCGGGGGAAGAAGGGTAGGTTGTATCCCTTCACGATTTTCCTCGCTAGGTTTGACACAACATTCACGAAATCGTGACTGAAACGCGTTTTAAAACTAAACCGTGACGAAAAAAAAATAAAAAAAATAAAAGTAAAAAACTAAACCGTGACAACAGCGCCCTAGCTTTGCCATTTTTTTTTTCATTTTTTTTTTAAAGAAAAAAAAAGAGAAGTTTTGCCAATTCTGAATTGCATGGGGCCGGATAGTTCAATGATGACATCTCAAGGGCGGCGTTCCTATTTGGGAAAAAAAAAAAAAAAAAAAAAGAAGATCTTGTCGGATTTGTTTTACACTACGGTTAGCTTGGAGTTGTGTTTTTGCTTTTGAAATATCTGGGGCCAGGTCCGACTACCGTCTTCCCCCGAAAACAACGCACCCTCGTTAATGTTTAGCTGCACCGGAACGGAAAGATATCTTGTATGCAGTCGTTATCAGGGTGCGTTGTGTTCGGGGGAAGACGGGTAGCTGCCAAAGAGTATCGGCGGATTAAGCTCCCTGAATCTGGATGTGCTTTTATGCAGAGATGCAGAAAAGCAGATCAATTTCAATTGCGATTCTCTGCATGTCCCCTCAAACACGTCCAGATTCAGGCTTTCGATCCAAAACTCTTTGCTAGCGGGACCCTCTCCCCTGGCCCTACGCGTGCGTACCTTTGCAGCTTTGCTAATGCATTGTGGGTCGCGTGCGAAGTGAGTCTTCTTTTTTTTCCTTTCGCGAGTCCGTCATATAGTGCTGTCTCCTATATGTATCGCCCATAAGGCGATAGGCCGAATCCACGGCGGGTAGTCCTTCGGGCCATCTGTTTAACCTGGAACGATATAGAGAAGATTACCGTCTTCCCCCGAACATAACGCACCCTAAAAATGAATGTATACGAGTTATATTTCCGGCCAGATACAGCCAAAATGAGGGTGCGTTGTGTTCGGGGGAAGACGGTAGCATGGCCGCTGCGCAAGGAGGATGACACGCATTAGAAAGATAAAAAAAAGGAAAAGAAAAAGGGTAAAGAAAAGCGTCGGGTAGTTCGGCACTCGCCGTCGCGCGTAGCAGACTACCTTGTTGATGGGCCAATGATGGCTGATGTAGAGGTGTCACCCTTCCCCCCCCCCCCCCGGGCCATTGAAGGATTTGGTCTTCTTCGTTCAAGGATTCGCATTTTAACAGTTCGGGGGTGTACCGACTGAGCTGAGCTAGGCCCGTTGATAAATCAGCAGCTGTTCAACAGACATGTGTGTCGCTCATGTGTGCGACGTGAATTTCCTCTCGTATATTGTCGTTCATGTGTGCGACGTGAATACGTTCTCGAGCTGAGCTAGGCCCGTTGATAAATCAGCAGCTGTTCAACAGACGTGTGTCGCTCATGTGTGCGACGTGAATTTCCTCTCGTACATTGTCGTTCATGTGTGCGACGTGAATAAGTTCTCGTACATGTGTGTCGCTCACGTGTGTGAGACGTGAACTTTCGTCTTTGAATCGTTTGTGTTCATAATTGCCGTTGACAGAGGTTTGACTATGTCTCTTCGTGTGTGCGTTGACTCGGCTCCACGAGTACTAATTTTATAACATTTTTTAATATAATATTCATTTATTTTATGAAATTTATTTTTATTGTATATATGGTATTTGTGATTGTTTATGAGTTTATTCAACTGTTTTATTATTATAATTATTATAGATAGCTATTTATATATCATTTTATGTATATACTCTAGATTAGCATATTGTATATATACTCTGAACAGCTCTGCTGTGCGCTCGGGAATTTTTTGTTTTCCTTTTTTTTCTTTGATGCGCTCGGGAATTATTTCGCCTCTCACGTACAGATGACAGATGACAGATGTAAATGTTCGCCTTCCTCCTTCCTCTGCATGTTGAATCATTGTTGATCGTCTTTCTCCTTTCCTTTCTATCCATGATCATTCTCCTCATCCTGTGTTCTCTGTCGCTCAACTAGTTGACCATGTCGGTCAACTGGTTGACCATCATATTGGGGAAAAGGCCGAAAAGTTATAAAACCTCCCCGCAAAGAAACCTTTGTTTGTATTCATTTGCACGCAAAGGGGGCAAAAAGTGCCGCAGGCCCCAAAATGACTTTTTTTGGCGCCATTTTTGCACCCTGTAAAACACTTTTTCCCGCCATTTTTGCACCCTGTAAAACACTTTTTCCCGCCATTTTTGCACAGCGGCGTTATCCGTCCACCTGCGAGACTTCCTGCGGCGGGAGATTCTGCGCCTTTTGGGGGGGGGAATGAATACAACGGCTTAGGGCCAGATCCCACTAGCCCCTATTGTTCATTTTGACCCTCGATTACGAAGGTTAACGGTCAGAAATGAATAATAGGGGCTACTAGTGGGATCTGGCCCTTAGTTGCGGGGAGGTTTTATAACTTTGCGTTGGCGGTACCGTGTTCGGCCGAGCATAACGCACCCTCATTCTGACTGTAAGTGGCCGGAAACATAGCTTGTATACTTTCGTTTTCAGAGTGCGTTATGTTCGGGTGAAGACGGTAGTTGCATGTGGTGGCGTTGCGCTATCCATCGCCCATGACACGATGTCTGTTGAACAGCTCTACTGATTTGCGGAGATTTGATCGTCTTTCTCCTTTCTATTCATTATTCTTCTCATTCTTTGTTCTCTGCCGGTCATCTGGTTCAACTGGTTGACCATCGTATTGTCCTCCATGCTCGTTGGGCTATCCATCGCCCACGAGTCATGACACTATGTATGTTGAGCAGTTGAGCAGCTACTGTTTTGTGGAGATTCGATCGCTCGGCGTACTGTCTGTGGAACAGCTATTGATTTGTGGATATTTGATCGTCTTTCTGCTGCAAATTTCTGCAATCTATATATCAATCTCCTCATCGTATATTCTCTGTCGGTAAACTGGTTGACCGTGATATTGTCATATATACTTGTTACGTTGAGGGTAGTTGTATGTGGTGGCGTTGCGCTATCCATCGCCCATCAGAAGCATCACACGATGCCTGTTGAGCAGCTACTGATTTGTGGAGATTGGATGGCTAAGGGTTCTCTTCTTCTCCTTAATTCTCATGGAGTTGGAAATGGACGTGGAGATGGAATTTGAAAACGGTCATGTTGAGAAAAAAGAAAAAAAAGGAAAAAAGAAAGCACGTGTTGGTTGGTGTAGGGTCAAATAATGCTGTTGACACAGGCATAGACTTGTGTGGTGGACCTGGTGGTTGGTAGGGATTCTCGACTTTCCCAAGGTGAAAGGTGTCATTGGGTGGGGATTATGCTGATAAGGTCAAATGCCCCTCGGGACTACCGTCTTCCCCCGAACACAACGCACCCTCATTTTGGCTGTATCTGGCCGGAAATATAATTCGTATGCATTCATTTTTAGGGTGCGTTATGATCGGGGGAAGACGGTAATGAAGGGACAGCGTTTTCCCAAAGGGGGGAGAGTGTATCGTGCGGGTACTTAGGGGCCTTTAGGGCAACGAGGATGGAAGTCCGGCGATTCAGAAGCAGGGTGCTTAGCGACATGCATTTTGTTTTTCTTCTCTTCCTCCCTTTTTTGTTGTTCTGTTTTCTAACACAAAACCCCAGAGGGGAGGTACTGTTGTGCGTGGTATGAGCGTCCACAAAAGTACCCTTATGGAGGGGGCTCCGTCTATTGGTGGTGGGGAGAGCAAGACCTGCTGGCAACTGGGTCCAGCGTCACACTATGTATACACATATTTGGGAACACCGGTGACCGGGGCCGTAACCCAGCTTCGGCTTATGAGGAGAGCTCAATTGAGACACTGCGTTGGGGAGCAGCTGCAGCCTCCGGAGGGACACCGGGGGGCTAGGCCTTGACTCTTGAGATATCATCACTGAACTGACCCGCCCTACCTTCTTCCCCCGAATACAACGTACGGTCATATAGCTGCATCTAGACTGAAAGGTGCCACAAATACAGCTATAATGACCGTACGTTGTATTCGGGGGAAGAAGGTAGGTAATTCAGAATGATTGTGTTTTGGTCATCTGATCACATCTGGATTCGAACTTGGGTCTGTATTTTGACGAAGGGATAACTT
>BFEA01000700.1:273488-284924 GCA_003427395.1 Chara braunii | reverse complement strand
TTTTTTTTGCATGTGCGTCCAAGTGGATCTCTGCCACGTGGATGGGCTCCACTCTCCGGTCTCTACGTCTTGCTGATGTGTCCACCGACTCCACTCTCTAATAGTCTCTTTTTTTTTTGCATGTGCGTCCAAGTGGATCTCTGCCACGTGGATGGGCTCCACTCTCNGTGTCCACCGACTCCACTCTCTAATAGTCTCTTTTTTTTTTGCATGTGCGTCCAAGTGGATCTCTGCCACGTGGATGGGCTCCACTCTCAAGTCTAAGTGGATCTCTCGACTCTCCAGGTAGAGCTCTACGGAGTAGTACGGACCATTGAGGGGGGCCCGATAATAAATTGGTAATCATAATAAATAATTAATAAGTACAATTTATCAGTAATAAAATTTAATGAATATATAAATTTGTGATGTTATGAACTTAATACGAGTATTAAATTATTAATTAATGACTGCATTTAACAGAGTTCCAGTGGATCTGATTTCCAAAAATCAACTGCCAGTTGGCGGTCACTTCCATCCCTCGTGTTTTCATTAATCGTGTAGAAGGAAATGTATTTTTTTTTTTTTTTTTTCGACTTTTTAAACTCGTTTTCAGTCTTTGAGGAACCCAATGCGTCACATGCGTGTTTGGGCTGTAACCGTGTACTAAGCCTTTTATTTTATTTCTGCCCCCCCTCCCATCTGTGCAACGCTGCTGACTGACTCCCTGGTGGTGAATGGTTTGCAGCTGAAACTGAAGGCCACCGTCAAACTTTTTCAGCCGTATCTGACAGGAAGTTCAGTGAAATACATCCCGGAAAGTCCTTCCGGCTGAGAAGCTGGGCCCGGCCCGCTGGGGGATGATTACAAGTGTTGGAGTTCGTCACCGCGGTGACAGCACTGACAGGGACCTCTCAAGTTTTTAAGTCTGCAGCTGAAAGAGTTTTGGCTGTATTGTTCACACTTTTTTGAAGTTTTTTCGTGAGTATCTGGCCGGGATTTGAGTCAGTTACGTAGCGGAAAGTCCTTGTGTGAGAATGCCCCCAAGGTACCAAGAACCCAACTGTTACACAAGTTTCAAGCTGAAATTGTGAAGTGCAGGAGAAGAAGAAGCAGATGCAGATATGGCGGCTGTAAAGAAGATGCAGCTGGAGATTGAAAGGACCCTGAAGAAGGTTCAGGAGGGGTCGGATGTGTTCCAAGCCACATGGGAGAAAATGAATCAAGCAACTGAGGTACACACCCTCTATCATGCCTGATATTTTTCCATTCCATAACTCTATTAAATTCCATTAAATTAAATAATATTGTTACCAATTATTTTAGTTAATTAAAATTTAATTAATTAAATAATAAATACCAGATAATAACAAGGATTGTTGTTTTGTTCGTAAGTGCAGACTCGCAGTTGTATTTCCTGAAAGTATACAGGCAGCAGCTACGTCCAGATCCAGTTGAGAAAGGCCGATGGCCCGATGTATTCCAGGCCACATCGGAGAAAATGAACCAAACAAGTGGAAGCATCTGAGGTACTTACCATTGGTCGGAAATTATATGTTTTCCGTAATTAAAACTATTACATGAAGCCGCGCAAGGGCCAGGTGGTCCCTGAACAAAAAAAAAAAAAAAAAAAAAAAAAAAAAAAAAATTAAAAAAAAAAAAAAAAAAAGAACTATTTTTCTAGGCTACCAGCCGGGCCGCCCAGCTCCCGGGTGGGCAGCCCGTGCAAGGATCAGGTAAGGTCCCAGCAAAAAAACAAAAAAAAAAAAAAAAAAAAAAAAAAAAAAAACTATGTTGCGCAGAAAAATAAACTGAACATTTTTCACCTCAGGGTCACATCGAAATTATTTTCCAAAGTGAAAATAAAAGATACCTTCTTTTCTTTTTTTCAATGGGAAACTATGCTGGAATCACAAAAGGAGTTTGAAAATACACTTTGGGCACAAAAAAAAGGTTTCAAATTGCAGTTCGGGCAATGTATACAAGCTAGCTTTCCAGTCAGGTAGGGTTAAGTGGGGGTGTGTTGTGTTTGGGGGAATGCGCAAAGTATAATTTCAAACTGTTTTAGAATTTGTGACTGTACTGAAGTTACCCCTTTTTTTTAATTTCATTTTTAGCCCAGCTGGGCAAGCGGTCCGTGCCACTCCGGTAATGTAGGTAAATAATAAATACTTGATAGCAAAGTCCAAGACTCCAAGGGTTATTGTTTGTTCCGAAATTGTTCGTAAGGACAGACTCTGTCTGACAGTGGTACTTTGCTGAACGTATCTGGTGAACGGCTACCGTCTTCACCCGAATAGAATGTCTGGTAATTATAGCTGCATCTGGACTGAAAATTTCACCAGATACGGCTATAATGACCGGGCGTTCTATTCGGGTGAAGACGGTAGTACGCCCAGATCTGGTTACGAAAGTCCTGGCGTGAGTATGATGTGTGATGTGGGAAAGAGCTTGATGTATGAAAAGCACCTACAAGAGGCTACAACCACTAGGACTTCTTGGACTTATCTCTGGACGGAATTGCAGTCAGATGCATCCAGGTCTGGCTGCAGCCGTCAGGAACATTTAGAAAAGTGCTAGTACGAGTATATGCCCCAAGTCAGCTTTATGTCAGTGTGCCTATGAATCCTGGAATCTGGAGTGGAATGTACTTGCACTCTCAGACTGACACTCTGTGCTTTTCTTGATTCTTGAGTGTACCTGGCCACAACTGCGGCCGAAATTCGGTTGACAGAGTCCATTGCAACTGAGTCTCTTTTTTTTCAGTGTATGAATCCTGGATTCCAGATGCGAATTCACTTGCACTCTGTACATTTCTTGAACGTAGCTGGCCTCAATTACGGCCAAATCCGGTCCAGAAAGCTCATGTGTTGTCGTTTTTTTCTGAAGCAGGTGCGAAATAGCTTGCGTGAACAGCACCAAACAAGTTGTAACAACTAGACTTTTTGGGAGGGGAGGAATCCAGAGGCGAATTTACTCAAATAGTAGAGTTAAATTCAAATTTCCCTGAGCGTATATAGCGACAATCATGACCAGATTCAGTACAGACATTCAGTGCTGTAAGTGCATTTCTTGTACGAGTGTGCTCTAAACCGGCTTAGCCAGCCAAAGGCCTAAGCTGGGTGCGAAAGAGCTTCTGCATTCATAAGTTCGGACGCATAAGAAAGAAGGAGCTGAGCTGTTTTGTGATGTCCATACAACAAGCGAAGTTCCCAAAAGGCTTCTGCACTCATGTAATTTACCCTAATGATGCTACCAATGGCTATCATCTTCACCCGAATAGGACGGAGTCAGGCCGTCATTATTGTTGTATCTAGACTGAAAGTTGCCCAAAATACAGCTGTAATGACCGGGGTATTCAATTTGGGTGAAGATGGAAGTGCTGCTGACTGCCGTCTTTCCCTGAACACAACAGATCCTCATCATCAATGTATACAAGCTATCTTTCCGGTCTGATACGGTCATCATGAGCGGTTAATGGGGACCCCCACTTTTCAGCCCAGTTAACCACCTCAACCCTGAAAAGTGCATTGGCGATTATTATTTTTTTGTTTTTTGAACTTTTTTCCTGTTTTTTATTTTGCCCTGTTTTATTTTTGGTCAAGGTCTGTGTGTGCCAAGTTTGGTATTTGTTGGGGTCTTCGAGTTTGACTGTTTTGGCTTGCCCTGAAAAATCCTGAAAATCCTGAAAGCTGAAAAGAGTGAGTTTTGCATGAAAACACACTTTTGACTTGGGGGATTAAAGCCCCTTTTATTATTTTTTTCAGTTTTTTTTTTTTTTTCTGCTGTTGGTTTATTTAGTGTCCACTGTCCACTCTATGTACTGGTGACAAGTCTGCCTTCAAAGGTGTGGGACGTTTGTTATAATGACCCTGAAAAAATCCTGAAATTTTGGGGCTCTGTTAACTGCCTCTCGTCTTCGGAGGAAGCTGGTAGCTGATACACATCGGAGTCGGGGTCGGGGTCAGGGTCGGGGTCTCTCGGCAGCTCCCATCTGTTGTCTGAAGGGTCAAAGTTGTCAAACTATGTATTTTCCCTTCTCTAGAATTTGCATGGGTGTCAGTTTTGCTTTAAATGCTTTTGACTATGTATGAGTACATTGTGTGTGAGTGCATCTGGACCGGATCTGGCGACTGGCTGGCTTTATGTGTTGCATGTTCAACGACCGCGCTCAGGTGAGGTGAGGTAGAACCCACACTTCCATTTGAAAGTTGCTTTGTGTATCATCATGCTTCCACGAAACAGTCTGTCTGTCCCAGCCCCTCGTTTATTGTCCGCTGCTCCCTCTCTGCCTACCGTTTAGTGGGCAGTTCTGTATGATAAAATCATGTCAAAATGTAAATGGACATTATATATTGATACGGAACGGTTACTGTCTGACGACGCCAGACTGGTGACTGACCAGTACTAGAAAGTTACTGAAAACCAGTTGGGTCATTTTGCCAGTTTGACTGTGCGGCGTGCACTGTTGTTAACGATGTTCTTACATGCCGCGTAACACGCGCCACCTGCGCTCAGATGTATCAGACTATATGTCTCTTCCGTGCCATGTGGTCGTGTGATCTCATGATGTGTCATCGTTGTGCTTTTTAGCACTTGTTGCTCTCCTACCTTCTTTGGTGTCGGACTCCTCCTCTCCCGCTCTGCCTACGGTTCACCGGGCTGTTCTCTGTGACGATACATGTATGTTTTATCATATTATGTATATCGGAAATTTATTAATAATCTCTGATTATCTCTCCCTATCAAAAAAAAATGATGATGGCAACCTGACCGTTGGATTCCTTTGCAGGCATCCAAGAAAGAGAAGTATGAGGCTGAGTTGAAAAAGGATTTGAAGAAACTGCAGAGGTGACGTCATTGATATTCCCCTCTTCTCTTTCTCACTTCTCAACACCGCCAATGTCTTTCTGGCATGTGAGTAGCACCTGCAGTCAGACTCTGGAGAAGTACATGTTATCTCCGATATCTCGTGCTACACCCCCTTATGATGAAGAGTGGCAACATACTTTCCGGCCACTTGTTATCTTGTGCAACAGTTAGTTTTTTTATCTTGTGCTACACCCCCTTAAAAAGCTTCAAGCCACCGCCGGCGCTCCGTAGTACTCCATAAGTGGCTGCACGGGCGGGTGGTGGCCTGAAGCTTGTGAAGGTACTTAATCCACTAGTACGTGGCCCCAGCCTTGCAGTCCGAAACTTGTCGCCACAAGAAAACGAGGCCGGAACGTCAAACGCTGGGCCCGCCGTTGATAAATTGGATTGGCGGTCGTGTTTTCGTTTCGCGCTGCCAGAATTCGAGGTGTCAGGCCCGCGGCCTAGGTGCCCATGTACTGGTGCTTCGGTTCTTTTAGAGAAATTTCTCTGGACAGCTACGTTTTACTTGTCTTGTCGAAGTTGTCGTATCATCGTATGTACTTTTGAAAACGAATTTCCTTGTGTTATTTTGTGTGTTTATTTTCGTCAGAATCGTCAGTTAAACCCTGTAACAGTTCCTTAAATGTGTATCAAGGAGATGACAAGTGCAGGCTTTTGCAGCTGCTGTAGTTTTTAAGGAGTTTGGTGCAGAATATGACTTCCTGATGTGACGAGACATCTGAGTCGGTCTTAGTGCATGAAGCACCCTTCTTCCCTCTCATTTCCAAAATCAAGTGTTCTCCTTGTGACCTGCATGTTGAAGAGGAAACTGCAAACCGTAAACGGGCCGGGCTACCGGGATAAACCCTAAACCCTAAACCAAAATTTGTCTCTCCTTAAACCACCAGTACTTGGCCCATACATCGGCCGCAGGCGTTTCCTGTTGATGCGCCGCGACTGATGGGCTTCGGCCTACCGGACCGCTATGGCTGGAGGCGCCAGCCAAAAGAAAGTCGAAACGGTGCGGCGGCGGCTCGGCAAAACTTGGCGCGCAGGGCATATCCAGGCTCGGGATCAATAGCTGGGCCAAGTACTGGTGGTTTAATTCTGATTCTCCACCTCTTTCCTTTTTTAGCTTCATGTTCAGGAAGAAAATCCCCAGACCCTAAACCGCATAAACCATAAACCTTAACCATGGCTACGCCGGACAAGTCCCCGTACCAGATCACAACGCGGGACTGGCTGGTCAGTGGTCAGTAGTCAGATCGAGTTGCCCAGATATCCAGAAATTTCCGGAAGTTTGAATCACCCATCCAGATGGCAATTATTTTCTGGAAAGTAAAGAAAAAAAAAATGTTCTAAGGTTCAAACAATGACAAACATGACCTGATGGAGTCGGATGGATGTATCATGGGTGGGTGGATGGACAATGATTAATAGGTGGACGGATGGATGAATGGATGAAGGGTGTTGAATCAACGGACGGTGATGGATGGATGTGGATGGATGGAAGGATGGTGTTTGGATGGATAGATGGATGGATGGATGGTTGGAAGGATGTTGATGAATGTGAATGGATGTTGATGGATGGATGGATGGATGGAGGGTGATTGTGGGGGTGTCACCCAATCTTTGGCTGCTCATGAGCGGTTTCCCCCAAGTGTTGGCTACCCATGGGGGGTTTCCCCCAATTGTTTCCCCGCTATTGACATACGCCGCGGCCTCACGGCTATGTGAGACTAAAAATAAAAAATGAAGAAACGCCCGTCACGCTGCAACGTGGTCCACTGGCTGCGTCTGGATGCCTCCCTGGCGTGATCCAGACAGTAGGATGGGACACCCAATTCCCGTCCGTCCACCGGACTCCACATCATTGTCCAGGTGTCAGATGGTAGCCCTGCTTTAAACCCTTAAGAGCCTAAATTTTGGACCCCATTGGTAATCATCCTCCACTGAACGCAGCATCGCATCGCATCGAACTTGGACAGACAGCTTGCTTATATTCATGAATCACAATTATCGGGCGTAAGGGTTTGCGGGGACTCGGAAGGCGGTAGTTTCGAAAGGGTGGTTTAGGATGGCTGCATTTGCCAGCTAAGCCCAGCTTTGATGCCCTTCTTCGCCAGTGCTTTCCCAGAGGCGTGGGCACAAAGTTTGAGAATGTGAAGCAGGCTTGAGGGTCATGGGTTGAGTGTTATTGCAGAAGTTACTGTAGTAAATTGGTAGATTGTAGAGTCTTTAGACATAGCTTGGCTAGGCCAGGCTAGCCTAACTCGAGTCAACTTTGGTGTCAAGTCTGTCGACCAAGGCACATTAGCGGAATTTCCCAGTCTCACAATCGGATATAATGAAAGCTTTAGACGCAAGATACACTGTGAGCAGTGTGAGGTACATGACAATTTGAAAAATTTAAAGTCATTGCGACTGTTCTCTGTAACTTTCTTGTAGTTTGGTTTGACCGTTTCTCATTTGTTACCGATCTCACTGACCATAGTGATCGACTGTGTCAATAGATTACTAATTTCAAGTAATTTGTTAAACGGAACTTAAACCACTAGAGTGACTAGACTGTATACATCCGCAGGCGGCACGATAGATTTCGCTCGTACACGAGTACAGCCCTGTATGGGGCCAAAATTGATATTGCCCAGGCCGCCCTTATGGGCTGGGCTACACACGTGCTACAATGGCAATGACAATAGGAAGCAAGGCTTTAAGGCGGAGCGAATCCTGAAACATTGCCTCGGTTCGGATTGTTATCCGCAACCCCCAGTGGAGGCCCGGTGGGAAGAAGCAACTGTAGATTTTTTTCAAAGGATGGTGCTGTAGATTCTAGGCTCGGGAAAAAAAAAGCAATTTTTGGTTCGTCAATTTAGCTTCAGATGGATCGGTGGTTTAATTGGCATTGCAGATTTGCTCATCAAGGACTGGATTATCATACGTCAGGAACGACGTCCAACTAGGGACGAAGATTGAATTGAATGCTTGAATCTGGATATGTTTGTGGAGAGGTGCAGATCGATCCTTTTCTGCATCTCTGCTTAAAACCCATACACATTCAGGAGCTTAATCCAATCCTCTTTGCGAGTGAGACCTCTTACCAGGCAGTCGTCAGGATAAATAATTGATCACACATGGTTTTTTTTTTTTTGGGGGGGGGGGGGAAGTCAGGATGATGAACACCTGTCCTTCGGTACATCCGTTAAAATTGGAACGATATAGAGAAGATTAGCATGGTCCCTGTGCAAGGATGACATGCATAAATCGAGAAATGGTCCAAAGACTCCAAACCCAAAAAAGAAAAAGAAAAAGAAAAAGAAAAAGAAGAAGGATGACAAATGCCTCATTGGTTTGATTTAGTCACACATTGAACTTAGTGCATTTGATGGATTCTGAATCTCTGATCATTCTGGAACTTCTTTTATTCTTTCTTTGACAAAAAGCTCCATTCTAATTCTGGACGCTACTTTTTCTGTGCAGGTATCAGGTTGCAACCGTTGCATTGATTTTGTTATACTTTTAGTAATTCCTTATGTAAATAGTACTGGTGTATTATAAATCTTATCTATGCAGGTATCGCGATCAGATTCGGTCGTGGTTGGCGTCGCCAGATGCAAGGGCATGGACAGAGTCACTCAGGGCGGCCAGAAAACAAATCGAGTCAGAGATGGAGCGATTCAAAGTATGTGTTGTAACGAGATGTCGTTTCGCCTCCTGGAAACAACATTTCCCGTTTGACCGCTACTTGAGTTTAAGAAATTCTTTCCCAAAAAACTGATTGAATGTTCAGGCCGATTCAAAGTATGGCAATAGCATTTCCCGTTTGACCGCTAATTGAGCTTAAGAAATTCTTTCCCAAGAAACTGATTGAATGTTCAGGGTTATTTCTCTGGTATCCTCTCTGGTGGTAGTGGTGGGTTGGGGGGAGCACACACACACACACACACACACACACACACACACACACACACACACACACACACACACACACACACACACACAGAGAGAGAGAGAGAGAGATCTGATCACAGAGGGTACATTGAGATGTCGAGTTAACAACGTTTAAGTCTTGATTGCATTTCGATGAAACAGCATAGCATCAACCCCTAGTACGCGCTTCAACCGGTCGCCGGTCGGCAGTCACTGCACAGGTCTCATCAGGGGGTGTACTCTTCAAATCCTCACCTTTCAGCCCCATCTCCTCAGGTATTAATTTAACAGTATCAGGAATTCGCAGCTAGATTGTTATGCGTTTTTCTCAAATTTTCTGACTTTTTCAGCTTATATTGGCTTAGTACATTGCTTTGCTCACGCATCATGTGACTGATGTGCCGACAGGTGTGCGAACGCGCATCCAAGATCAAGGCATTCTCGAAGGAGGGGCTTGTGAAACAGGTAATTAAGTAAGCCAAACAAAGAAAGGGCTTAAAAAAGAGAGAAACAGGTAATTGCCAATTAGTAATTCTTTTGACCAGCTTGCATCAAGCCTTCTTTGACGTTCTTTTTTCCGAAAGTTCCCCTTCTCCCCCCCCCCCCTGGGTACTGGTCAAGCCTTAAGAGCTAGGGTCATTCACTTGTCCTTGTTAATGGTTGCACTCAGGTGGGAGTATGAACACAGTCCCACCAACTTGAAAATGTATTGTTTTGTTGGGGAACTTATTTGTACATATGTTATGAACTTCTTATTCGAAGATTCTAAGGGCCTCGCTCCACTGCACATCATTTGAAACGTATCTGGACCTGTGCGGGTCCCAATACATTTAAAACACTGGACAAGGCTGAACGTATCTGGTCCATACTGCATTCCAGCTACATGTCAAATGTTTGGAACTGGATGAAGATTTGTGCGTACGAGTGACTCTCCCATGTCTTAGGGTTGCCCACGTGGTCACAATCATTCCTCCCTGTTTTTTTTTCGTTTTTTTTTGTTTTGCAAAGCACCTGTTGCATTTTGGAGTGTGAAGTTCAACGCAGTCCACACACTGTTCAAGTTGCTGAATATTACGGAGTCCAAAAATATGGAGTCCCGTTCCACTCCACAACATTGTACATGTATCTGGAACATGACATTTTCCCCAATCCATTAAAAAAAGAACGGAATGTATCCGGTGCGAATCACTGTCCAGCTACGTGTCGAATGTTGAGTAGTGGAGTGAGGCCCATTGTCTTGCTTTCAGGTCATATGCACACTAGCACTTCAGTAAGTGTATCTGGCTCTGCAATTATGGCCAGAAATGGAATGCATCTGACCGCAGTCGCAGCGATTGCTCTTCTTTTTCCTGTTTCTGCCCCTTGCTGTTCTTTTCTTTTCCATAATTTTTCTTGCTTTTATAGTCCCATGTCTTGCTCTTTGCTTTTTAAAATAGCTACGCTACGGCCACATTATACTTTCGAGTTTGGACGTGCACTTGAAACTTTGTTTTGCAGTCTTGGCGTGGCCAGAGTTTTAAATGCAGTTTTGCCGCAGGCGGCACAGGGTTTTCGGCAGAGATCTTCGTGAAGTTGTGTCAGAGGCCATGTCGGACCTGGGCGAAGCCCAAGGGCCCAGGCCTCACCTTTTTGGGAAACAATGGCCTCAGGCTGCCCTGGTCCTTGGGCCTGGGCCGTGCTCAAGATGGCGTTTGACAAAACTGTGGAAAGGGTCGCTGCGACGCTGTCTGAGTTTCTTTTGCATTAAACCGCCAGTACTTCCGAAAGTTGTGCGACATGCTGGGATGAATGGGTCTGGAGTCCTGGCAAACATTCATTCACGTGGAAACGTCTCGGCATTGTAGCACCGGCTGGTGTGCATGCGGCCCTCTCGAACGTACTGGTGGTCCAAAAACTTGGGTCGAAGCAAGAGAACTGTCAATCGAAAATTGATTTTTGACTAGGCGGTAGTTACCTCACATGATTTTCTTTTCCCACCTTTCTCTTTTTCTTTTGTTTTCCCCTTGGCCTTCTGTTTCGTTTTCTCCCTCCTTGGTCACAACGGTCCAGACTCCCACAAAGGAAAAGCAGCCCTTGCAATTGCAGTGGTCGAGATGTTTTCACAACTTTTCAGGGTATACTCACTTTAGGACTTTTTCATCTCAGCTGTGCACATTATTGTGGTCAGATGCATCCTGACCCGGTCACAAATGCAGTCAGATTCATCTAGGAAGGTCCTGGTGTGAGTATGCCCTCAGCAGCTAAGTGAATCTGCATATCTAGCGCCCCAACAGCTGAGGTTACAGGATGGCGCTACCCATCCCAGCATGAGGCTGACGTCCTCCTCCGAGTCCATCGTGCAAGCACGGATTCGAACCGGCGACGTCGGCCTCAAGAGCCAGGTATCTTAATCACTACAGCCAGGACGGCCGTGATATCCACCCCACCCCTGCAAGGCTGTAGTATGTATTGCGTCTTTTTGTTTGTGACAGTTGTGAAGGTCTGGTTTTCTTGCTGTGTGATCTCACGCATAAGTATTGTTAATATGAAAATTTTGCTTCCTCGCACAGGTCAAACTGGACCCAAGCGAACAGCAAAAGCATGAGGCTGCAGCATTTCTAAATCGGGTGTGTCCTCTCTCTCTCTCTCTCTCTCTCTCTCTCTCTCTCTCTCTCTCTCTCTCTCTCTCTCTCT
>BFEA01000700.1:248619-272860 GCA_003427395.1 Chara braunii | reverse complement strand
CTCTTTTCTCAGCTCCTGCCACTTCTTATTCCCTCCTCTTGTTAATGATCATGATATATTTTCCTGGCATATGGGTCCTTTTTCTACAAAGGGTGGATAGCTTGTAACTTTCTTGTGGTCATCTCGTGCCACCATAATAGTGGCAAAGCCCTCTTTTCTTGTTTACGCCACGTGTGTTTTCCATTCAGCCGTGTCCTTTTTGTACCAGTGTTCCTTTTTCTTTATTTTTTCGTACAATTTATCTTCAAGTTGGTGGGTGAGTCAATTTGATGACTTGGCTGCAATTCATGGCTGGTGAGTCAATAATACGACTTGACTGCAATTTATGGTGGGTGAGTCCATAATACAGTTAATACTTGTACAATTTATTGGTGGGTGAGTCAATAACACGACTTTGAGTTCAATTTGTGTGGGGTACAGAGAGAGGGGGGGGAACTCATCCTATCCTATTATTGACCCCGCGGTTGTGTGGGGCTTCCTGCAGGCTCTGGACTCGTTGCAGCTGCAGATCGATGAGTGTGAAGCGAACATTGAGAGTATTCGCGTGTCAGGTATATGATAGGGCCAGATAGGCTGCTTGGAATTTTCTTCACATGCAAAGTCAAGATAATGCTGGCTTGACTTCTTTCTGGGTCGATCTATATTACACGTGAGTCGCGAATCGTGATGCAACTTTTTTTTTTTTTTTTTTTTTTTTTTGCCGGGATGCAATTGTAGATACACAGGGAGGGAGAGACTCCGAGAGAGTTTGATAGTTTACTAGGTATACTCTGTTGATTACCATTTTAGTATGATTTTACCTTGCTTTCCTGTTTTTTTTGTTTTCTTTTGTTGTTGTTGTTGGAGTCTTGGAGCATTTTTTGATTTATGCGTCTCACCGGTCTCATCGTTTCTCACACATGGATCGCAGCAACCACTGTCAACCGTGTCCGGTCAGGTCACCAACATGGTAGAAGTGTCATGGTCCCCAGTGGCAGACACTGAGGTAGGACTGAGGACATTGGGGGTGTGCCGAGGAGAACTGATAAGAGGAGGGTGGGTGAAGTTTCATAAAAGCCAACAAAAACAAAGAAAAACACATCTTTGTGTATCATTTTAGGCTACCAGCCGGGCCGCTCAGGTCACCTTGTTTGCCTGGGCTGCACAGCCGTACAAGGACCATAGAAGGTCCCAGCAAGAAAAAGAAAAAAAAAAACATCAAACATTTCCGAAAAAAGAATATGCTATGCAGAAAAATAAACTGAACAACTTTTGCCTCAGGGTCACATCGAAATTCTTTACCAAATTGAAAATGAAAACGAATTAAAATTTTAAAAACAATTCTTCTTCCTTTTTTTTTTCTTTTCTTTTTTTTTTGGCCTGGCCGGGGACCTTGTCCCACATGCACCGTTTAGTGGACCTAGCTCAACGGTGTGACGGCTGAAACTGTTTTTTTTTTTAATCCATTTCAAATTCAGAAATGCATTAAAAAATCTGCCTAAGATACAGTTCATTCTTCTTTTTTTTTTCCCACAATTGGAGTGGCATACGTGACGTCCGAAGAGTCGCTCCGATCCTATGAAGAGTTGCCCTATTCGCCCTATTCCCGTAGTTGATGCATATGTGATCCTTCAAAGGTCGCACCAGATTGCCCGTAGTTCACGCATCTTCGGTCCTTCAAAAGTCGCACGAAAATAGCAAAGAACAAACGAATTCACAGATTTCTCAAAACATAATAAAATAACATTAAAAAAAAAAAAAAAAAACTCCAGAAAGGATGCCAACGGTCGTTGAACTGGCTGTCTCCAAAAAAGGAGACAGCTAGCTCAACGGAAAGTGGCGAGGGTAGGGGGCGTAGCATTCGCGAAAATGGCATTTTTGGAACTATTTTGTTGGAATAAGAAACGTGATAATATCTATTCACTTTTCAAAAAAGAGAGGACCGCTGGATGATTGACAGGGCGTGCATCTCCTTCGTCGCCTACAGTCGCACGTCGAACGTGGACCTAGCTCAACGGAAGAAGTGGGACAAGGTCCCGGGCAAGTGGTCCCGGCCCTCTCGGGCCACTCCGGTACCCTAGGTAATCTTTTCAATTTTTTTTCTTTCACAAGAAGGCCCATTGTCCCTAAATTGCCCAAGGCTTGTATTATCTCAACAATACATCAGTCACATCAGTGTACACAGTCCTCTTCCCATCAAGGATATGGGAGGGTCATACCCACTGCTCTTGCCGAGACAGATCATCATGAGGCTGGGGCAAGAGGCATTCGAATTTGATGACTTTTCCAAAGAGAAGCATCAACCTCCCATCCGATCTTTCTTTTATCGGCAATCCGTTCGCTCTCTAGTTTTGTAAATGCAGAGAAGGAAGCTCCTCAGCAGATGCCACGTTTCTCTTGGGCTGAATGGTACCCTGTAACCCTGGCACTCGTAAACTGTTGATAAACAGACCTGAGTTCGAATCCTGATGCAATTAGAATCATTGAGCTACCTGGGGTCGGCCAGTTCAATGATGTATCTCAAGGCAGTTCAGTTTAGCATAGGCCCAGTTCAGCATAGGCCCAGTTCAAGAAAAAGGGTGCTGGAGGGCCTATGCTAAACTGGGCCTACAGAGATCCTACCTGGACATCCTAGGCTCAACTCTTGGCATCAGCAAAATAACAAAAAGTATTCAGGTTGCGGGTTCAAAGCTAAAGTTTGCACCTTCCCTGCGTACTTGCTGTGAATGTAGAGCCTGAGTCAGGGTGCATTATCTCATTTTTTGTTGACTTTTTAACCTGTGGTCAACTCCTTGTTCACTTTCCAACTTCTTAACTCCTTGTTGACTTTTCGACTTTTGGTCAACTCCTTGTTGACTTTTTGATCTTTGGTCAATTCTTGTTGACTTTTCGACATTTGGTCAACTCCTTGTTGACTATTCGACTTTTGGTAAACTCCGTGTTGACTTATCGACTTTCGGTCAACTCTTTGTTCACTTTCCCGATGTTCGTAAATCATGATGCTGCAGGAAAGGCAGGAAGAAAAGGAAGACAGCAGCACAAGTCTTGCACCAACGAACAGGGAAAAAATTCAAAAAAAAGATGCACTGCACCGTTTTCCGGGAAACAGTGCATAGATACATATGTGCTCTGGATGGCGGCCAACACCGGCCATGAGTTAGTCGAGGGCTCTCTTCTGTTGTTAACTTGTGGCCCTGGTTGACTTTTGGTAAACTCCTTTCTGACTTCTGGTCAACTCATGATGCCGCAGGAAAGGCAGGAAGAAAGGCATCGCCTCAAGTGATGGAGCTGGAGAAGACCCTTGTGAAGGTACAAGCGTTTTTTTTTTTTTTTTTCCCAATCAAAGAAGTTATTCTTTTCTTTTTAGTTGAAAAACAAGAATGCCCATTCAACCCATTGATATCAGACATTTGATGATGACGAGGGACCACAATTTCCCCTGAGCACAATGCACCCTGATCACGAATGCATACAAGGGATCTTTCAGGTGTGATGCAGTCATGCTGAGGGTGCATTAGCTTCAGGAAAAGGAGGCAGTGGTCCAGATTTGATTCATTTTCTTGTTACGGCGTTCTGCCTCTCCTCTCTCCCCTCCCCCCCCTTTCCTGTTTCTTTCTTTCTTTCTTTTTTTTTTTTCTTTTTTTTTTTTGAAAGATGGCTTTTATATTGCAAAAGTCATAGTTGAGGCCGGGGACCTCACAATTCAACCCGGAATAACATACTGGGGCCAATACCCAGCTTAGGCCATGGAGGAAACCGGGTCCTGCATCCCTTATAAGCACAGCCACCTTCAAAAGAAAAGGAGGGGAAGATGAACTAGCAAAATGAAATGAACTCCCATATAGGGTACACGACCAATCTAATCTACTACTAACAGCTCTAGAAGCAGAGTGATCCTCTCATCTCTCACTGTCCAAGATGCTATAAAGAGCCTGAGCTGCCGAGACGGGTTTCCCACCATGCACCCAATGGATACACCTCAAGTCTGCTCTTCATCGGTTCTCTCTGTCCACCCGACCAGTAGCGTTCCCACTTCCCCTTGTCACACTCTCGCTGTCGAAGGTGGCAGCGCTACTAGGAGTTCTGTGAATTTCACCTGAACCAATCTAAATTACTTCACTCTTCTCAGCTGTAAAATACTGCAGCAACCTTCTCAGAAGAGCTGCAAACATATCAGTTGAAATCCTCACCCACAATGATTCCCTCAACTCTACCAGGGCAATCTCTTCATCTCACTGCCCAAAACACTGTAAAGATCCTGAGCTGCCAAGACGGGTTTCCCACCACGCACCCAATGGATACACCTCAAGTCCGCTCTTCACTGGTTCTCTCTTTCCGCCTGACCAGTAGTGTTCTCACTGCCCCTTGTCACACTCCCACTGTTCAAGGTGGCACCACTACTAGTGGTTCCGTGAATTTCGCCCTGACTCAGTCTAAAATATTATATCATTCCCTCTTTCTTTTGCTTGTTTGAAGTTTGAGAATGGACGTGAAGGGCCTTGCTCCACCACTTACCGCATGCACAAAAGACGAAAATGGTGGTGGCGGCGGAAGATTTATTCCTTTCTTGCATGTTTGGGGACTGGTGAAGAGAATCCCAGCGGATTGATGTTTAGAGCCTTTTGAAAGTAAATCACCTTGTTTGTTTACCGGGCAGTTCTGTTTGTGACGATATATATATAGTCGGTGAAACTCGGACGAAACAGTTTGTCACAGCCCCTCGTTTGTTGTCTTCTTCTCTCTCTCTGCCTACGGTTTACCGGGCAGTTCTGTTTGTGACGATATATATATGTATATTTGGGGGGGGGGGGAGGAATTCAAAACAAATGTAAATCTGAAAAAAGGCAGCGGGGATTCCTCATGGCACCTCTGTTCATGTCGAACTCTGACACACTTTTTTTTTAACCTTAAACAACCAGTACTTGGGCTGGCTATCCGCCGACGGCCATGGAGAAAAAATGGAGTAGTCTAAGAAACGTGCAAGGAAAATAAGTAACAGCGAGATGACAAATCCAGATCACACCATCACATTGAAAGCCAAATAGTGACACCGTGTCCAGAGAGCAGCATTGCACCAATAATACACCAATGGAAGTTCGTAGCACTGAAAACCAATGTTCATGGAGAGCATGCTCTCTCCTCCCAACACAAGAGTCCAGTTCCTTCACACTCCCACTTGGCGCACAGCGCCCAGCCTACTCCTACACAGCTACTACAGACTACAAAAAGACAATGCAACTGTTGACATCAGCGGCAGCCTGAAGTACTTGAAGATGTCGCCCATGCAGACCATCGCCAATACAAGGTACGTGCCCTCACATCATCATCATGATCATCATGATCATCATCCTTCACCTATCCCCTGACTACACCCACACCTGTCCTCTCTTTCACCCGAAGACCACCCCTGCGCTTCACTGTAGTCCAAGCCCACCAGCTATGGTGGCTGGGCTATGGCGCTGCCCTCAGCAGCGCCCTCCTCCTCTGCACGACCGCACGTGCTGCACCTCGCCTCTCAGCGCCAGCCAGCAGCCGTGAGCCTTCGCTCCAGCAGTGCTGCCGCTAGCATGCGAGTGCCTGAATGAGGCTTCCTGGCTCTTTCCTTTATGGGCGAGAGCTGGCCAGCTCTCGCAGCCTGGCTGGGCTGGCCTGGGCCCAGAAGCTTCCGGAAGGCCCCAGGAGGCTGCCTGCGTGCAGCAGCTACTGGGCTCCTGGGCCTCGTTCGGTTGGGCGCCCAACTGTCTCTGTATGAGGCTGCGAATCACGCCCAGGGCCTGCATTCTTTGGAAAGGCCCGGAGGGCCGTGGAAATGTCTTTGTTGCTCGGCCTGTGTTTCTTTCAACCAACTGGCGCGTCACAACTGCCTGGACCCCAAATATGAAATTGACAGTCGAGGGCCTCTTGCAAAAACCCAGGCCCGCCTTCACTTAGGGCGGGCACCTCCGCCTTCACTTAGGGCAGGTACTGCTGCAAACAGGGCCCCATAGGCCTACCGAGGACCCTGATCCTCGCAAACGTTTCTAGTCAGATGAATTTGGGTGCTCCTGTAGTGGCTCTTGTGTTTCCTAAAATTGTCCCTTGTTTAACGGGCACAACTTTAGGAAGTACTGGTGGTTTAACACGAAAGAGGAAAACAAATTAAGGTACATCTGAATAAAGATGTTGGACCAACGATGAGTAGTACCAGCAATTTCACAAGTCAAACAACACAAAAGTTCAACGGAGTAGAAGCAATTGTAACAGCAAAGAGTTGAAAGAATTACAGCATAGGGTTGGTGTCCCGAACGCCGCATTTCGATGACTGCCAGGCTTTCTTCCTCAGGGCGTTTCCCACCGTCGTTTACCCACACTAGTCAAACTACTACTACCTCCATTCATGTCTAATTCTGACACACTTTCTTTTCCCTTGAACCACCAGTACTTGGCCCAGCTATCCGCCGTGGGGAAAAATAGAGTAGAAACGTTTCTAGTGGGATGAATTTGGGCGCTCCTGTAGTGGCCCGTACGTTTTCTAAAATTGCGGCTTGTTAACGGGCATGACTTTAGGACGTACTGGTGGTTTAACAAGAAAGAGGAAAACAAATTAAGGTACATCTGAATAAATGTCGGACCAACGAGCCTAGCTCGATTGGGACACCCATGAACTGTGAAATACACACACCTGTGTGCAAAGTTGCAAACCCAAACGGAACTTACATGAATGAAACCAAGTACTTCTGATTTACCTGGGGCCGGACCCGGCTGGTTAGTTCCATAACGATATCTCAAGCTAGGTTACCAGAGTGGCCCGGGACCACTTGCCCGGCCGGGCTAAAATAAAAATAAAAAAATATTTTTTTTCCTTAGTTTTTTTTTAGTATCAAATTTGGGAAAGAATTTCGATGCGATCCCGGGGCAAAAGTTGCTCAGTTTATTTCTCTGCATAACATGATTTTTTTTTTTTTTTTTTTTTTGCTGGGACCATCTTTGGTCCTTGCACGGCCGGGCCACCCGGTCAAACAAGGTGACCCGGGCTGCCCGGTTGGTAGGCTTGATCTCAAGGTCTTCATCTATTAAACCACCAGTACTTGGCCCAGCTATCGGCGGCGGGCCATCCCCGTTAATGCGCAGCCACCGTCGGGGGTCGGCCAAGGGAAGGCCCGGTCGGTGCTCGAAGGACAGGCTGCGGGTTCGTCGCATGAAACAACAAAGAGAACCAAAAACGAAAGGAAAAAAAAAATCAAATACGAAAACATGAAAAATACGAAGAAAACGAACCGTAAGAAACAAAAGTTGTGGAGGAGGGATGGAGGGATGGAGAGAGAGAGAGAGAGAGAGAGAGAGAGAGAGAGAGAGAGAGAGAGAGGCAGTTCGAGCCTTGGCAAGGCTCGACATACCGGTCGGCCGAGGCTCGGACTTGATAGCTGGGCCAAGTATTGGTGGTTTAACAAAAAGAAAAAAACAGTGGCTCCGTTCTTCCCAAACTCTTACACACTTTTACTTTTATGTTTACTTTTATTGTATGTGTGTGTGCTCTACTTCCAATTGCTCAGTGAGGATGGTGTCTCGAGTTCAGAGGCATCCCGAACAGGAAGTTTATATCGCCTCGTCTGCTAGTCTGCATTTACTATTTATTTAATTTTAATGTATGCTTTATTGCTTCTAACGTTTGATTTCGTCTGTTGTTGACTTGTTGTGTGATTTAAACTGATTTTGTTTTTTCCTTCATGTGAATCATGTGGGGTCCGTATTCTAATGGACGTCAGCACAAATGGCATAGAGCAAAGCTTGAGCAGGTACTGGTATTGGATTCTGAATTTCAAATTTCAAAAATTTCAGTCTTCAAACGTATAATTGAAAGTTGACTCGGAGTCCCGTTAGACCCACACTTCTCATCCCTTTTTTTTTTCTTTTTTTTTTCCCTCTGCGCACTTCCAATCTGGAATCTCCGCAAGCATGAGATGCAGAAAAGCAGATCAATTAGACTTTCCTGCACGTCTTCACAAACAAGTCCAGATTCAGACACTTATTCCAATCGCTTTTGCCAGTGGGATCGCACCCTTAGTAGGAACACTGCTGAGTCAGTGCCGAGGGCGTAGCATGTCATTGACCTGTTTTTCAGAGAATCCCTCCCTACCGTCTTCACCCAAATAGAACGCCCCGTCATTATAGCTGTATCTAGACCGAAAGTTACACCAAATACAGCTATAATGACTGGGCGTTCTATTCGGGTGAAGACGGTAGCCTCTGTCTGTTCTGTGTGCTTAAATCACCAGTACTTTGCAAGCCTCTTTTTTCCCAATGTTGATTTCTGCTGTGCACAGAGTTTTGTCAAACTAGCATGGGAACGAATCTGCGGCGAAATCAAATTGTTTTGGCTGGCACCACCAGCCTTTTCGATCTGGTGGGACGCGCCCCAAAAAATGGGCCGCGTTGACAGCTGCATCAGAACAATATAGGTGGGAAAAGTATTGGTGGTTTAATTTGATTCATGCATTTGCATTGTACAATTGGTGGTTCTGTGTCCTTTTCCACCAGTACATCCGAAAAAGCAGATTTGAGCCTCTCGCGAAAAATAGGAGGCCAGGAACCGCGGGTTCAGTTTATCGACGGTCCATGGCCTCCAAATTTTTAGGGAGGCTCAATCTGCTTTTTCGGATGTACTGGTGGAAAAGGATACAGAACCACCAATTGCTCTGAAAGGCCTGGAATGCTGGAGAGGCACTGGAAGTGTTGTTCTGAAAGGCCTGTAATGCTGCTATCGAGGCACTCTATGACGATGATATCTGGTTTGCTATCAAATAGTATCAACTGGCTGGCTATTAACCTGATATGCTCCCTAATCAAACTCACTATCATCAGCCTGATATACTCAGCCTGGGTACCAACTGGCTATCAACTGGCTCCAAATGGCTATCCCCTGGCTATCCACTGGCTATCAGCTGGTTATCTGCTTTCTATGATGCCATTCACTCGCTATCTACTAGCTATCCTCTGCCTATTTGCTGCCTATCAACTGGCTATCAACTTGGGATCATGTGGCTATTAAGTGGTTATCCACTGTGGCAATGAATCGGCTATCCACTGCCCATCGGCTGACCATCCACAGGCTATCAGCTGGCTAGCAAGTGTGCTATTCACTGGCTTTGAGCTGGCTATCAACTGGCTATCCACAAAACAAACCAAGTAAAAAGAGGTCAGTTAGGGCAGACTCACATTGTGACTCCTTTGACTGAGCTCTGGACATGATGGCAGGCAGATGCATTCCGGTTTGGCTGTAATTACAGTCAGATGCATTCAGGAAGTGCTAGCGTGAGTATGGCTGACGTGGACATCAGTGTGGTTCTGGTATTGGCAGTTGCCTGCTGACGTGGCAGGCATAGTGCCATTTTATTTGTCCTCTTCTGGTGAGAAGCCATGCACAGGTGCCGACGTGGCACTCTCAGGCAGAGAGAGCGAGGTACACTTGCTGACGTGGCATTGTCCATGGAAGACCAGCGAGGTATCTCCAGCGACACGTTAATGTCCACACTGTTGAGGGTCAAGCAACCCGTGATACTTGGGAACGAGTCCAGATTTGACCCGTGTCCAGCGTTTGGCCCCGGAGTTTGAACCATGAATTTGTACATCAGGGTGTTTTGTTGTTTCTGCCAAAAGGGTTCGAAGTTCGAACCATGGATGTGTGTATGCATCGTGGTTCAAGTAGGTGGGGCGAGTCCGGACTCCAGATTTGTGTGCAGCATTTGGGGGGTCAAGAGAGTCAGAACATCAGACTGTGCTGTACATCGCCGGCGGGTAATCACGTAGATGGCGAGCCTAGGCCGAACAGAGATGGGCTGCACAGAGGTCGCTTTCTTTATCAGGTTAACAGCGTCCAAGCATACCATCACTGTGGTTCTTCCTTCTCTAGGGATGACATTCTGCAATATACACACCCCCCATCCCCATCCCCATCCCCATCCCTCCCCATTCACTCTTCCATGTTTTTTTTTTTTTTTTTTTTTTTTTTTTGACACTATCTTCAAAAGGGTGGTGGACCCATGGCGGTATCATCGTCGGACTGACCGACCCCTCGCAAGTCTGAGTTACTCCATTCTTGTGATCCCCCATCAGGATTCTAACTTCTAAGTTTGAACTCAGGTCTCTTTATCAATAATTATTCATGGGTGTACCATTTAGCCACACAGGCTGGGCTCTGCATTTATCGAAGAAGTGAACATAGCCTGAACTGCCAAAAGAAGGAAAGACTCACCTTTGCTTTCTGACCTTCAGCATCTTGAAGTTCATTATTGTAGTTTGTGTATTTTTTTTTACGTTTTTGTTCGATTATGATGTGGCAAACTGTGCGTTGCCACGTTTTCACTAGGTGAAATTTTCTGGATGACAGGTGTACCGCTTGTTGGAGAATGAGGAGATCACTGCTGACGATGTGAATGACATCAAGGATGAGGTTGAAATTTACCTCGAGATGAATCAGGTATATATTTCCATAAAACAAGGAACTTGAGGGAAGTAGTAAATAATGGGAATCTGTAACATCCCGGTAAAAATGATGGAGAGGGAGCGCCTTAAACTTTCTCTCTCGGCGGTCCTTTGCTGGTCTTTTTATTTACTAGGGCCTTGCCACACCACTCACCACAACTCGTCTCCTGAGTAGAGAGTCACTGCAGCTCTCTCGACTTTTCACCTCGCTGGAAGGCTCATGACATGCACAAAAGACAAAAACTATGGCTCATGACATGCACAAAAGACAAAAACTATGGCAGGTGTATCTTACCATGTTCTAGTGCGAGATACATTCTAGGTTGTGCATGTTCGGGGAGCGGTGCGGCGAGGCCCTTTATATTGTGCTGGGGTCATAATTTTTTGCGCCATGAAGTGAACACCGTGTTTGGTGATGCCGCACCGAACTCGTCGCCTTCCCGCCCTGCAACACTTGTTGAGTTATTTAAGCATGCCACCAAGTTAGTGATTCAGCAGTCTGTGAGCCATCTTGTACGGCAGTGCTCACCATTTCTCACGCCGCTGATGAGCAAGTTTTGGACCATGCTTTTGGACAGGGGAATATCAGAAAGATTCAGGAACCCGCCTCTCCCGGTTTTCCCCCACCAGTCCACCCTTTCGGATATTCCCACCGGCTCCCCCACAGCTCAACGGCATCCTTCACAAACCCGGTCAAAAGTGGTGAGGTGGACCTCAAGGATGGAGGCCACTTCATTTCTCTCACTGAAACAGGAGTGTTCTCGGCGCAGAGTTGGTGGCGTTTACGTTTTCGGTGAGCAGTATGGCGACCGCGGCTTGGGGTGAGCTAACAGGTTATTTTTTTGTGGAGTTTAGACCTCATCACATATTTTCCATTTTCAACTACTGGTGCAGTGAGCCTCTTTTTCCCCAAAGAGGCCTATTTTCCGCGGGCCCTCTTTTTAAACCACCATTACTTCCAAGCCTCTTTTTCCCATGGCGGATTTATGCTGCACGCCACGTTCAGAATGAACCAATTGTCCGGCACAGCACTGTTTTCTCCCTTTTGGACTACCCCCCGCCAGCCAACGAGGTGCGCGGGATGCGTAGGCCCCCGAAGAGTGTGCAGTGGCGGACAAATTCGTTGGAATTTTTTGCCTGGGAGAGGCAGTGGTGGTCCAACAACTATGTAGTGGTAATAACTTAAAAAGGTGGAAAATTCGACAAAACAAGGTAACTTTGTTTTTGGTTCTTGCACAACACTACCGTAGCAGGCAGTTGACCGACAAAGAATTGGGTTCTTTGTTTCTGTGTTTTTTATTCGATGTTGAATCTGTGTAACTGTGTTGATTGTTTTACTTTTTTTCAATCTATGTAAGGGCAATGGCCTTGACTCTTGAGGTATCATCATCGGACTGACAGGCCGGAGGCAATTCAGAGTTATTTTGCTCATCTGATTCTGTCATGGTTCAAACTTAGGGCTGTTTTTGTCTATCAACAGTTCATGGGGGCCTTCTTGGGGGGAAAAAGGCATTCGCCTGGTGTCTGTGCCCTTTTCCATCTGTATGACCTTCGCTCTGAGCCTCTGACCTATTAGAGTGGAAGTAATGGTGGTTTAAAAAGAGGGCCAGTGGAAAAGAGGCCTCTTTGGGAAAAAAGAGGCTCACTGCACCAGTCTTGAAAATGGAAAATCTGTGATGAGGCCTCACCTCCACAAAAAAAATAACCTGTTAGCTCACCCCAAGCCGCTGTCACCACATTGCTCACCAAAAAACGCAAACTCCACCAGCTCTGTGTCTGACCTATTATGGAATGAGAACATACAGACATCGGTACGGCCATGCGACAGAGAGCTTGTCCGCCTGAGAAAAACTCAATGATCATTTTGTTGCTCCTTTTAGGCTTGCTTCGTTAGCGGTGGATGTGTCTAGTGCGCGGATATGTTCTGGCCTTTGGCCCTTTGTTTTGTGAACTTCAAAATTCAATACGTATACGTCGTATAGGTTGGTTCAATGGTCCCTTTTTTGCTTCACGTTCTTAGGCCATTAACGCGGTGGCGGAATCGGTGCGCCGCGCAGGTCCATATGCATTTGCATCAGAGCCTCCCCAGAGGGGGCCTAAGAACCCCTGGGGTACTGGTGGTTTAAACCATCAGTACAGCCGGGCCTGGTGGCGCTGCACTGCTCACCAAGCTTGGCGAACTGCCAGACCACACCTTTTTTTCTTCTTCGGCGGGCATCACTAGCCATTGTGGTCCCGTAGGCCCGAGCCCACGTTTGGTGTTTTTTGATTCCTACATGGAGGCTCGCAAGAGTCAGAGCTGCGGCGGAGCCTCTACCAGGCTGAAAAGCATGACTGCAATCAATAAATTTCTCTTCGTAGATCATCTCCAGTATGACCTGCATAGCTTTTTGGACTATTTTGAAGATAAAGCGGCCTCTTACAATGTCGGTCGCTTTATCCGGCGCGAAGCGCCCTTGTTGAAGAAGAGTTGCTAAGTGAGTAAACCATTCTTTTGTAAGTCCATCAAGAGCGCTTCGCGCCTTTCCAGGAGTCATGTTACCAGGCTTACTCTTGATAGTCTCGTAGCAATATATTAAGAACGAAATTTTCACAGTAGGCGATGAAGGAATTCCTACGAGGCTGGGGCTGTGTACTGGCGGTTTAAGAAAAATGTAATGCTCGAAGCCTCGAATTTTGCTCTGCTTCCACTTCTGAAAAACTCAATGGCTCTTTTTTTGTTTTTGCTTCCACTTTTTCTAAGAGGTTTGATGATCCTTTTTTCGGTCATACGCAGGATCCATCTTATGTTGGTGATGACACCCTGTATGATGATCTTCCGTTCGACAAACTGGATGGGAAGGTGGGAGAAGATCTGGGGACATCACATGCAGGTGACGGTTTTCTCCCATTGCTTGTCCAGTCTTTTTTTTCTTTTCTTTTCTTTTTTTTTTCGTTTTGAAACAAGTCTGGCCGCATCAGGTTTTGAGTTTCAAAAGCAAAAAAAAAAAAAACCTCATGCAGGCAGCTCTGTCACAGCGTGAGTTCCGAATGGGGAAAAAAAAAACATAAAAATGGAAGTCTGCACACCACAGCCCCAGGCCTGCAAAAAAAGGTGACCAGCCTGTTTTGTAAGTCGCGCCGGGTTTTTATAAGCCTTTTCTAACTCGGTGTGTGACTGAAATTATGAGTGGAAAGACATTCACAAGATGAAACACTCCACTGTTTACTCAGTACCACAGTACCACTGCTTGCTCAGTAAAGCAGACATCAACAATGATTGAATAGAAGATGAGGAACAACATCCGGTAAACACGGATCCCCGACCAGTAAAGCAGACCTCTTTGTTGAATTAACGAGACAAGTCTACTCTGTTGTTTCTCATTCCAATGCAGGTACCAAGCCAGTTGGATCGCCGTCACTGTCAATGCCACTGTCACCGTCACCGTCACCGTCACCTTCACCATCGCCATCGCCATCGCCATCCCCATCACCATTATCAGGGTCAAGGCTTCCAGGGCTCATCAGAAACATGCGATCACTTGCCAATTCTGGTAATTCTGGTAATTCTGGTAGTGTTCTTGGGTCCACCGCTTCCACGTCAGCCACCAGCAGCGCAGGCCAGGTGAGTGCCCCCCTTCTTGCCAACTCATTTCTGATTGCACAATCTCCTCACGGGCTCCCCATTCTGAGCTCGTCTGGGAATTCGCAGAGGACCATGGATCAGTTGACAGACAATCTCGTCCTTCGAGACATCTGCTAAAATTGGAACGATACAGAGAAGATTTGTGTGGGCCTTGTGCAAGGATGACACTCGTTGAGAGAGCATCTCTGAGTACTCCTGAGGATCATATGAGCCTATAGTTCACAAATGACCACTCAAGATTGTCACAAGCTAATCCCTGAGTTCACTGCAGCAGCGGTTGCTGAGTGATATTCTTCCGGGTCGTGAAGTTCACCTCTGATCTTACCACAGAGTTACTAGTGTGCCTGTGGCTAGTTTTGCGATTTCCATGGACTATGACTACCGTGGCTATAGCTGCTGGGGCTATGACTGATGTGGCTATCTACTGTTGCTATGACTGATGTGGCTATAGCTACTGTGGCTATGCCTAGTGTGTCTATTGCCACTGACTATGGCTGATGTGGCTATAGCTACTGTGGTTATGGCTGCTGTGGCTATGACCACTGTGAGTCCGTTGCTATAGCTTATGTGGCTATGATTGGTTTGGCTGTGGTGTGCAGCAACCGTCTTGAGCCGAATAGAAGGCCCGGTTATTACTGCTGTATCTAGCCTGAATGGTGTCCCAAATACCGGTATGATGACCGGCCATTGTATTCGTGTGAAGAGTTTTTTTAACTTCGTTTTTTTTCTTTTTTTTCTTTTTTTTTTTTGCGCAAGGGCCATGCTAATCTGCTCTGTATCGTTCCAATTTTAACGGATGTCCCGAAGGACAGGGTGATTTATTCTCTCTCTTTCTCAATTTGTATGTCATCCTTGAGCATAAAGAGTATGGCGCATACGGATACAGGCACTGGTGATAAAGTCAATCCACACCCCATGTCTCTGGAATTTCGGAGTCAATTGCATTAGAATGATTTTTTTTTTAGAAGAAAAAAAAAGGGCCAAGATGATGTAAGTTCATGTAACAAGTTACTAAGAATAAGGTCCTCCAAAAAGGACCATGACATTGCAGCAACGGAGAGATGGCCTCATTGATGAAATGGAACGATAAGTGGTGATGCAATTAATGAGGCAGCGCACAAGAAATGAGAGCTGGGAGAAGTATTTGGCTAAACGCATGATCGATGATGGAAAGGTCTGAAAGCAGAGATGTGCAAGGCCAATGAGAGTGTGTGCCCCATCACAAACAATGACAAAAGGAAGTGGAGCATGCACCCAAGGTGACAGATATGCGTGCTAGTATCCCTTCACTTCTCTTCCCGAGTCCCATTCACACTCAGTCATTTCAATGCTTAGGGCCGATCCAGAAGAAATACGAGATGCGTTGCCTTGCCAGGATCAGGGACGGGCCCGGAGGGCACATACACCCAAGGTTGTTATCCGACATCCAGCTTACGAAGGAGGCCACAGGAGGGGTTGAGATGCAGTCCTCGTGCAGAAGCAACAGAATGGAGGCAAGACATGGTAATCCTAGGCTATGAGGCTGTCTGTCTGAACTAGTCAATATTGTTCTATGAACGCGTCTTCTCAGCTTGACTTGGGAATGATCCTGATGCACAGGATCCTGAATTCTGACTTGTTTTCGGAGACCATATTTGGGGATAAGGGGGAAGCTTGGGGGTTTAGGAGGGGGTTATGACAGTGTGTTGATTATAATATCTCAAAACGCGGAGGGAAAGATGGGACCTTCCCACTCATTCTTACCCATCGACAGGACCTGTGTGACCGAGCTTATCTCTACTGGGCCCAAAAGAACCCCAGAAACGCCACCAAAGTGACCAAATGACAAAAATATCGGGGTTGTTTTCCGTGCCTCCTGAATTGTGGGTTGTTTCCAGAGACCATGTGTTTGGGGATGGATGGGGGGGAAGCTTGTGGCTTTAGGCGAGGGTTGTGATGGTGTCACCGTGTGCTGATTATAATATCTGAAAATGTGGAGGGAAAGAGGGGACCTTCCTAGTCATTCTTAACCCTCCACAGGACCTGTGTGACCAGGCTTATCCCTACTGGGCCCCAGAGAACCCCAGAACTGTCTCTAAACAATGAAAATATTTAGGTTATTTTCAGTGCCCTGACATCCGTGTCATCCGGATTGTACCCATAGTTTTTGTATCCAGGGTTTCCGGCCTTTGATCTATCCATGCATGCACGGAATTGAACCAGCACCCTTAGTCACAAGAGCCAAGTCTCTTAACTGCTACAGCCAGGGCACGGTGTGCAAAAGTGGAACCATACCAGTCGTGATATTCACCCTGCCCCTGCAACGCTGTAGTGTCCGATTCCCTCACACACACACAACACCACACAGATACAGCAGTTCTCGTGCACTTCTCTCCCATCCAGCACGTGACCCTCCACTGCTCAATTGCCTGGTAACCAAGCAAGGCACGAAGCTTCCTCACACATTCCTCAGGAGCTTCCACAGCCCATCCAGCACGTGACCCTCCACTGCTCAATTGCCTGGTCACCGATCAAGGCGTGGAGCTCTCCTCACACATTCCTCAGGAGCTTCTGAATCCGTACTTTTTGGCCTTGGATCCGGGTCTGGATGTGCAGATCAGAATATGGATGAGCCACGACCTGCCAGACATTCATTCTGGTAGCGTAGCTGTTATCCAACTAATGCATAAAGATGGTTCTTGCATCTTGGCTATGGCCCCCTCAATATGAAATGTGTGCCAAATTGTCAATGATGACATCCCTGACAAGTTGGCAACCATGCTGCTGCTCTCAAAGTCCCTGTGTGTTTGGAGTATCCAAGGCTGAGCACACGCGCCACAGCATGCTTCTTAAAGTGGAACGAGCACAGGCATACAAAACATACCTGCAATTGGTGCATTAACAGCAGGCCCAAGACAGCATCATAGAGAGGCCCCGCGGGGCCCAAGACAGCACCATAATCAGACCACCTGACAAGAGCGGGGAAAAGCAAGGATCACGACAGACTATTTTGTCCGAGTTGCGGCGAGTCATCACGAGGCTGAATCCTCACAATTTGCAGAATATCCGTATTGAGTCATGATCTCATTTAACCCCTGTTGTAAGTGGGCGGCCAGCAGGGGACATCACAAGCAGCAAGGCAAGTGTGAGTCAACAAGGCGCCAGATGACAAGGAAAAGGAAGGCACATAAGAGGAGGCAAGCGGGCAGCCAAACAAGAAGGCAAGTGGCGGGGTGGCACCATGAACAGCAGGTAACAAGGTAGCATTGACAATGCAAGCAGCATTCTGACCGGATAAGCAGCACACAGCCAAGCAGCGAGGCAACAAGGTAGCAGGGCACATATTAGCAAGGCAAGAAGCCAGTGACGCAGCACAGCGGCCAAACAGCAAGGCACAATGGGCAGCAGGTGACAAGGCGACAAGGCAGTAAACTAACGAGGAAGCGAGAAAGCAAGGTAGTGAGGCAGCAAGGCAGCAAGGCACAGAAACAGAGAGGCAAGCAGTAGTGCTCCCCAATAAGGAGGTAAAAAGACACAGGCAGTGAGGCGACAAGGCAGCTAGGCACAAGGCAGTGAGGCAAAGAGGCATCGAAATGACAAGGCAGCCAAGTGACAAGTCAAGCAGCAAGGTGGCACAATGAGCAGCAGGCAACAAGGCGGCAGAGTAACAAGGCAACAAGGCAGCAAGGCACGAGGCAGCTCCGACAAGGCAGCCAACTTCAAGGCAAACAGGCGAATACCACGGGAAGACAAGTCCATGTGGATGGGCAGCATGGACAACGCAGTCCACACATTGAACACGGACCAAAGCAGATGGTTACCTACTCTCACCACAAGTAGAACTCAACAGATTGTAGGTTCACACCACCCTTGGAGTCAGGTAGTCGTTTCGACAAATCTCTGTCATCACCCAGGGAACGTGGGCACACATGCATAGCGAACGGCAGCCCCCTGCTCGTATTGCAGGCACTCCAAACAAAGAGACGCTGACCATTTGGCACGTCTTAGAGGTGCGCACTTGGGCACAGATTAGAAGAGCGTGAAAGGACCAGAGATTGCACAAAAAGGACAACAGGGCGAAAACATTTACTTAGAATAAGAAGCAGAAGTGAAGAAGAGAGAGAAAAAAAAAGAAAACGTTATAGAAAAATATGATTGAGTCTATTTGTGTGTGTGTGTGTGTGTGTGTGTGTGTAAGAGAGAGAGAGAGAGAGAGAGAGAGAGAGAGTCCTTGGGAGACGGAGAAGGACCGTGAGTGGAGGAAGGATGGTGAGGGACATGCGTGGAGGTCGTGAAGTGAGCTCCAGCATTGTATATTCTTTGACAGGTTCTTAGTGCGAGCAGCAGTGGGCTGTGTGGCAGTGGACTCCAGTGATAAGTACAGTAGGCTAGTGATCGGCTAGCAGCTAGGGCATGTGATCACATCCGTCGTTCAAGAGCTGGGAGAGACAGGGTCGCTGTGATCACACACGTTCCGAGTAGAATAGACAACGCGCGCAAACCATTAATCACAACAGGTAGGGCTTTGTCGCTGTGTCTATTCTGCTCCTTGCTTTGTCGCTGAGTCAATGCTGATACATGAGAGCTCAGCATATTTGTGATTCAACTTCATTCAGGTTTTTTCTTCACGGTCTCCTTGCTTTCGCCATTCTTATTTCTTTTTTAGTGTGAAGTTACTAGTTAGGTGAATCTTGCTTCTTAATGTTCCTTACCATGCTGGGGCCCTGATTCATGTCTGCAGGTCAGCAAAACATGTCAAGAGAACACCAAAGAAAACTCAGCAGAAGATGTCAGCTGTGCTGCAAGGTGGCTGGCTGAAAATGATTCTTTACATGGTGTAAGTAACTTTGCTCAGGCGCCGCTGGACGATCCAGGCTCCAGCTGGAAGGTTGATGGGATTTCTTTCCATCTTTTCACAATGGAAGGGAAGAAAGATCTTGACATGGATATTGCGGATTGCGATAAAGATTTGGAGACGTTCAATGTGTCGATTGCATGCCAGCAAACTGGGACACTGGAAGAGCTGAGCCTCATGTCAAACAAACACCATGCGGCCATGATTATGGAGGAAGGGGAGGGAAAGAACCTGGCTGCTGCATCAACACCAGGTGTATCAGGGTCATCAGGTCAGCAGAGCTTGCTGTCTGCACCCAACTCAGATGCCGCGGAGCCCCACTCTGTTTCAGATTCGACATCACCGGGCATCTTGGACGGAAACAAAACTTGCCCCGATGAGGCCTACGTCTCAAAACGGAAGCTGGAGTTCGCTTCCCCTCGCGATTCAGAGTCGACAACAAGTGAAGAAAAAGTTGGCCAGTTGAGAAGCTCACGGGCAGGCGAGTCAGACGAAGCAGTGGTAAGTAAGGAGGAGGGTGAAACCGATTGCCACGGTGATGGCAAGTGTGCAGGAGCACAGAAGGAGCAGGGAGAGAAAATGAAGCTCGCAAGTCGCATGGAGGATGTTGGTCGAGATGCAGGCGCGGGAAGCGCTGTTGAGATGATGGAAAATTTGACGAAGGAACTACTACATGACAATTGTCACCAGTTTCAAGGATCAGGAATGCCATCCGGATCTTCACTTGTATCAATAACGCACCATCAGCTGCAAGATCGCGTTGCACAGGATAAGATAGCAAGTGGCCAATCCATGTCAGCACCTCTTCAGCACACGGAAGGTGACCGCAGGAGGACTACCGCCACTCCTCCTCCCCGGAGTTTGTATGAAGATCTGACTCAACTTGATCAGATGATGGGATTGAAGTTCGACGATCCAACATTAAATCTGTTTTTTCCAGAAGATCAAGAGGTGGAGCCTTCTGGCCCCGGCTCTGCAATTGGAGGAGCGGGAAACGGCATCAACGATGTGGATGCAGAGCGGGTGGCGGCTGTAAGGGAGATGCTCCGAATTCGAGGAACTAGATCGCCTGGAATCCCTGGAGAGTATCCTCCTGGCCGAGAAGAGCGGACAATGGGTAGCCCGTTCAATCAGGCACGATCCTCAAATGAGGTGGGGATGATAAGAGCAGGTCTTGGCAGAGGCGCAGGAGGAGGCTCACTGATGATCCCTGGTCATGGCCCCAGCGAGGTCCCACCCTTTGTACCTCCATTACTGCAGCAATCGCTGCTTTCGGATGGTAGTGGATTAGGAGGATCATTTCATCGGCAGCAACACAATATACTGCCCTTGAACGTGCAAATGCATCTGCAGCTGCAGCAAATGATGCAGTCTGGTGGGGGTCTGCTTCCTCCACGGCCTCATCTTGCCAGCGTGCATTCCCCCCCAGGTCAATCTCATGCAGGCATGGTGGCAAATCTGGGAATGCAGGAGCAACACCTTCAAGCCGACGGAGGTGGAGTGGGCTTGTCGCACGGAGCTGGAACTCGACACTATCATCATCAGTTAGGGATGACTCACGGTGGGGGCCATGGCCCTTTGCTTAGGCTGGGGAGCATTGGTGCTTCTAGTGCTGGACTCACACATGGTCGGCCAGGATCAGGACACCGTGAATCGCATCCTGAAGGCCCTGGTGTCATTGGTTCTCGCTTCTGGAAACTACCAACCGCACCTCATAGGCCAACCAGCGATGCTCTGTTCGGCGGAGAAGCAGAATCCGGACTGTTTCAGCAGTCTCATGCAGGTCGACATCCTCCTCGCTCCCATCTTGCACAGCTAGCAACTGCGACACCTGGCACAGGTATGGTCTAATAAATGCCCCTTCCAGTAGATGCATTTAGAGGCATTTTAGCCCAAAAAAACTTTGGCGGGACTGCTCACACCTGTTTCATTGTGTGCTGCTTCAAGTCGGTACCTGACAACCGTGAGAGGAGAGATCAAGGATCCCCAAAGTCTATCTTCCACCCCCTCATCTCTTTAATCTCTCTTTTCTTTTCTTGTTTCTTTTCTTTCTTCTTTTTCTTGGGTTCAAGTTGATGTGTGGCCTTGTGAGCTTCTTCTTTTTTCCTGATGTTTTATTTCAGTTACGAGTGCCTGATCTAGTGGCATGGTTCCCAAGTTGGGCAACCAACACCGTCAATGACGGGGCTTTGCTAAAGCGGGCAAAAGAATCGCAGATTTGGAAGCCACTTCGGAGTGCCCTTGCCAGTGAAGGAAGTGGTTCTTCAAGCTTCAAGGTTTATTGGTCGGCGTGAGAGGCCATGACACATTTTAAGCTGCCTGCGAAATGAAGCATGGGCATCCTGCCCCCTTTCCAGAACGTTTTGTTCCGTCCTCCTCCACACCTTTGTTGTTTTTGGCTTGCCAGTCCCCTAGCCATGTGACCCAAAAGCACTGAAGGAGCTCATGCTTGTAACTTTGCACCCGCCCACCCTCTGCCCCCCCCATCTCCCACTTTCCCCCAGTTCTCACCCTCTCCCCCCCCCATCTCCCACTTTCCCCCAGTTCTCTTCCTCTACCTCTGGAAGTTCTACGGTCTTCCTCATCCTCATCCTCATCATCTTCATCATCCTCATCATCTTCATCATCATCATCATCATCATCATCATCATCATCATCGTCGTCATCATTATCATCATCATCATCATTACAGCATATGCAGGCTTGGCCCTCTAGAGCTCTTTCAAGATTGATGTTCTGGACTTACTCCCCATTCTGTTTCGTTCAATGGGATGGACTCGTTCTCCTCTGCCTTCCTCCCCCTCTTCTTTTCTTTGACATGTCCTCCTCCCCTAGCCTTTCCTGCACATCTGCCGTTGCTAGGTTCAATCTGCCCTTCAAGTGTGCACACACACTTCCCAGTTAACCTTCTGGTGTTCATAGATAGACACCAGTAGATAGACACCAGTAGATCAGGGCTGGTGTTTATTTCAATTTATTTCAATTTATTAATTTTATGTCAATTATTTGTCCTTTGTTTTTTGTTTTTGACACAAAAAGCAGGGTAGTCACGTAGACGGTCGGCAGCCCTGGACCCATCAGCTGTCAGCTGCCGACCAGCCGACGGTAGGCACCCTGCAAAAAGAAAAAAAAAGATTTTTTTTTTTGTTTTTTTTGGGGGGGGATGTCCAGAACCCCAAATAACCCCATCCAAACCCCCATAGCCCCCCTCAACACCCCCATACCGCCCCTAACACTCTTAACCCTCCGTAACCCCCCTATCCCTCCCCCTAACACCCTCGTATCCCCCCCTTTTGCCCCTACAACCCCCCGTAACCCCCCTATACCTCCCCCTATAACCCCTACCACCCCCCAAAAAATTTATTGCGGATTTGGGCTGCTCTCCTCAAGCCGCACACGACCATGTCATCAGAAAAAAGTTCAAAAAACATAAAAATAAAAAAATTTAGGCAGTGTGCCGACCGCCTACGGGTCGGCCCGACTGGTAGGCGTATGCGGTAGGCGCCAAAACCTGTCTCTTATACACATCTAGATGTGTATAAGAGACAGGCGTATGCGGTAGGCGCCAAAACAACCCTGACAAAAAGGATATTGATTTGCTACCACGATAGTGTGCAACATGACCCCAAGCTTACTCAATAGAGAGCATTGCAGCGCCCGTATATGTGTCATCAGAAAAAAGTTCAAAAAACATAAAAATAAAAAAATTTAGGCAGTGTGCCGACCGCCTACGGGTCGGCCCGACTGGTAGGCGTATGCGGTAGGCGCCAAAACAACCCTGACAAAAAGGATATTGATTTGCTACCACGATAGTGGGCAACATGACCCCAAGCTTACTCAATAGAGAGCATTGCAGCGCCCGTATATGTGTACAGTTGGAGAGCGTCACAGATGAGGACGATCTGAGTGACCAATCAGACACGAAACATCATGTCCTGCGGGTTTCAATTTTTTGAAGTCTTTTTTTCTAACTGCCCTTTTTTCTTGTGGTTTTAAGACCGTAGAGTCTTAGCTCTTAGCATCTGTTCCTGGTTTCCTTATTTCCGAGAACTTGATAACTTAGACACCCTTCCACTCAGCTGTTCCTGATCCTGCAACTTGCCCTTCTTTAATTGGGGCCATGGGAGGGCTATTATCATATTTCCAGTCTTCCTCTCCTCTGCATGCACTCCTACCCTGTCCCCTCTGCCCTTGTTCTCTGGGAGTGTTGTTTCACCTCTTTTTCTATGACTCTTACGGCCTACCATGTTCACCGGAATAGAACACCTGATCATTATTGCCGTATCTGGACTGTAAGTTGTCCCGAATACAGCTAAAATCACCGGGCATCCTATTCAGGTGAAGAAGGTAGTCCCCATGGCTACGATCCGGACGTCCGGACCGCCGTCCGGCCGTTCTGGATTCAGTCCGGAATTCAGACGTCCGGTCTGGAAGGTCCGGATCTGGCAAATTTTGAGGAAAAAAAAAAAAAAAAAAAACGGTCCAGGAGTCCAGGACCCTTCCCCATTGAGGAGCCAAGCCCCCAAAATTGTTTGGGGTTTTTCAGGCCCGTTTATGCTTTTTTGGGGGGTCTGGACATGCTCTCTCTCTATCGTAATTTATTAGACAACCCCAATTTTTTAATTATTAATAATTCATTACCTTTTATTAGTTTTTAAAGTCTTTTTTTAAGCTTCTTATAGTTTTTGACTTTTAACTCAAGTTTGGTTAGAAATTCTGACATGACTCTGAGGCAAAAGTGGTTTGCATTGTTATTCTGCATAACATACTTTTTTTTCAGATTTTTTTTTTAATGGTCCGGAGATTTCCGGACCAGTCCAGACTTCCGGACCGGCCGGATCCCCCCATGTTCGGAGGTCCGGAAATGTCCGGAAACTACCGGACACGGGTCCGGTTCCATGTCCGGAAATGTCCGGGTCCGGGTCCGGTGTAGCCATGGTAGTCCCCTTCTCCCAGGATTGGTCTCATACGCAGTCACACCTCGATTTCCCTTGCCTCAATGGAAGACTGTCCTCTGTTGTGGGCATCTGAGTGGTGTTTCTGAAGTAGTGCCATTCTGAAATCTTTGATATATGCCCTCATGTTTGTCCAATCTTATCCAATCTTGTCCATTTCCTGTCGTTCTTCCTGATCTGTTGTTATCCGTGGATCTCTTTGGATATGCTCTTTGATCGTGCGAGTAGGGTGCTTGATTGGTGGGCACAATGGCTTTGCGGTGAATACATTCTCCTGTCGAATTCCAGCTGTTTCATGAAGTATTTAATATTATGAAGCAATTCGTCTTTTGGACTCTGTTTCTAAGCGTCTCCGAATCCTTTAAATCTCTGAGTGTCTCTAACAAC